>JASWJB010000212.1:0-77105 GCA_032433595.1 Conoideocrella luteorostrata
AGGGGGTCGTTGAGACCTTCATTATGGCCGCGATAACTGTTGGCGGTGATGTTGACACTGAATCCGCCAGAAGTTGGCAAGTTAGGTTCTTCCCCCTAGGCTGCTGCGGAGTAGATTGATCGCCAAGGAAATGAGGTGTTTGTGCTCACATGAACAAGACTAGCTGCGGCCGAAAGCGATGCTTGGACCCTCGCAGACCCGCTAGAACCTACCAAGAAGCAAGCAGCCCTGCAGTGAGGCTAGTTACTAGTAGGTACTCTATCCAAGCGTTTCCTGTCTTTCAACAAGCGCTGTACCGACGGATGGCAGTTGCTGGAGAATCCGACGACATTGCGTCTCCGTAAGAATCGACTAATTGTACAAAGCGGCGCCGGCTTGCGCACATTTGGAGCCAAGTAAAGAAGAAGAAAAAGAAGAATAACTGGCCAACCCAAAGAAATTGGACAGCACAGCGTCTCCGGGATGCTGTAAATTCTAGACCAGTTGGCCCTGGACGTAGCCCTGGTATTGAATATTGCCACTATTCATTCATCCCTGGCGGCGGATATCTAATCTGGAGCTCTCTGGACTAGCATACTGGAGACTGTCGCCGACCGCACTTTTGGTTATCACAGAGTGGACTGGTGACTGGGTTGTCGCACGGCCATGCGGCAAGCCTGATCTTCATGTTTGTGCCCAACTTAATCAAGGGTCTTCACAGAGCCACAGTAGCAAGAGACACGTTTTTCAGTGTGACATAGGACATACATATGACTGCTCCGTACCATCCACTATTTGACGCTCAGCGAACACAATTAGACGATGCGCACGGTCCTGGTTTATCCGTAGTTGGAAAGGACAAACAAGCGGGCATCCTGGCTTTCCCTATCAAACATGCTAGGCGATCAGTTTTATGCCGACCTCAACGCTTTTCTCCAGTTCCTTTTGCACATGCGAGGCAAAGAGCCTTCTGATCACAGCTTTACTGCGGTGTATTCATGACCAGAGACCACAGCCGCTTTCGACCAAAATTCGGTAATTACCGGCCCAAGACACTGTCAGAAGTGTGTGTAGGGTCTCTGCCACTCTATTCAAGGTTTTGAGGTTTGTTTCTGTACAGTATGTGCTAAAATAGGAACGGCTAGTCCTTCATTCGCCAACTGACCAACATTGGCACTGGCACTGGCACTTCAGTCGGCAACTCCACAGGCCGATAGATTTGCTGTCTCAACTATGGAGTACTTGAAAGGACTCGTATCTTTGGACGGCGACCAACTTGAAGACAACAGGATATGGCTGGAGGGGGCACAGCGGGATGATCTTCATAGTGGCATTCGAATTTTACGATCCAGCCACAGTTAACGCTAGGCCTTGGCACCAACAGGGGACTCAGTTTTACTCCCTATCATTTTACTAGTAACTATTTGATACCAGACATGGAAACTCGAATATGAGGCGAATATCGATTGGACGTCAATTTTCTCTGCCGGTCCACTCGTGATGGGCCTGCTGACCGAAAGACCCCCTGTGCCATTTGGCATACTTCGAACCCCCAGTTCTCGATGGTCTGGAGCTCCTTGTTCTTTGAATGCCGAGTTCGGCGGGGTGTCTTTTGAAGTTGGTGGATCTCCATTTCTTACCAAACTGGTCGGACAATTACCACCAAACAACCCATAGCCGACTTTAGTAAATGAAAGCTCTGAACGAAATTTGACGTACAGTATTTGTGAGCTGTTTTAGCTGGCTCTGGCGGCCGACTGGCTATGGCCCGCACGAGTAAAATCCGAGTTTCTCGGGTTTGTGGCTTGATTGGTTGTCGAAGAGGCTGTCTCGACCACTACTCCTTGTCAAGGACAATGGCCAAAGCTCAAGCTGCTTGCTTCCGGTACCGATACTTATTGGGCGGCAAAGAAGTAGCAGGCACTAACTACTCCGTAGTTGACCGTCTATTGATCTAATACGGAGTACGGAGTGGCTGTCTACCGCCGAAGGCCAAGTTCGAGCGCAAATTGGTTACGCACGCTCACACCTTATGTCACTGATCTTCTTTTCATGGTAGCCCAACCAGGGTCAGCAGGCAGCTGAGCCCATGATTCATGCGGTTACTGGGTTTGCATCTATTCCGTACGGAGGACAATGATGGGCATGCGGCGGTGGAGTGGATCTTTGAACGGAGATCACCCGTTGCGCGCACCACACAACTGGTGACGTCTTAAATCCGGGGTGCGGCTCCTCTCAACACTAGCCATTTGGGAATATCATCACTATGTTCATTACGACCTCCATCTCTCCCGGAAACTGTGTACTCTATAGGAGAGAGGGGGGAATCCGGGAGGAAGTTTTGAAAGAGTCGACCAGGGAAGAGACTGTGAACCCGACGACAAGCTGCTTGACCCACGCCAGTGCTGAGCGTGGTACAAGATATAAGCCCGGACCAGTTTTGAGCGGCCGCTATGCGCATGTTTTATTTGTCTTCAGCGGTGAGTCGATGTGCAGTCAGTTAGTAGAGAGTTATCTGCAAGGCCACGACAGCCAGCGATCCAACGAGTAGCGCGCCAACCTGTGATGCACTTGCCTGCGTACGATGCGAGCGGTCGGTGCGTACATTGTGCGAAGCGTTAAAACAACGGTAACTCATTGCACCTTCACACCTGTGTATTGTACTGGTGTACACTCAATATAAGTGAATAGCGTACACTTGTTACGTTTCAAAGTCGCACCGGTCTGGCCGTCACCGCAGACACGAGTCTGTCGTTACCGCAGCTGGGCACGATTCTATTGGATATTACGTCGACAAACTTGCATCCCGATGAAGATTTACAGCTCCAGTTTCTCTCAAGTGCGAGTTCGACAACTCCACACATTCATATGCTAGGATGTTTGTAATTGTACCATATGTGCGAGGCGTGTATTATTATTGGTAGAAGTGGTTTGGTGTTACTACAACGAGCGGTCCGCCACGTCAAAAAATAAAAAACGCCACCCAACACGGCTCCACGTCATTACCACCCTCTGTTACGAAAGTCAAACTCGAAGCTGGCAAACAAGCTGGCAACAGATGACTTAGTCAAGGACGCGGCAGGCACAAGCCTCGCTCCGCTTCCCGCCCCGGTTCCATACGCAGCCCGGAACGCGGCCCCCAGCAGCACAAGTTGTGGATGGGTTACTGCCACCAACGAACAATCCTCGCGTCGGGCAGCGACTGGACGAAGCAAACGGCTGGCGGCATCGCTATGGCCTCATCGTGCCAACCTCGACGGCAGCTTGCATTGCCTGCTGCTGGCTTGCCTCAAGACCAGATTTCCCCGTCAATCCAACTACTCCACTTTGAAAACAGACGTACACATCTACAACACCTTCACACTGAGTACTTCAACGTCCTAGTTCCACGTCCTAGCCAACGCAACGACGACTGCTACAATACCCACTATTGTAGGCCACAAGATTTTTGCAGACCGTGCTGCTTGAGGTCACATACTGAATACTGAATACAGTCTGTTAGGGGTGCTTGGCTGATCGCGCCAGAGATGCAGCCGGCGGCTCAGGCACAACTTTGGCAGCGTGGTATTTACTCGGTAAAAATTGGGATGGGAGAGGCGCTTTTCAGCAGGCCAGGGTTCCGCAAAGGCTGTGCTCCGTCACCGATATTCTCGAGACTGTTCCCGTGGTTCTGGCGCTCCTCAACAAGCGTGGGAACGTGGTTGGCAGCCGTTGCAAACTGTCGTCATGGCCCTAAAAAAAGACTTCGCCATGACGTGGATCACACATGAGCCGTCCTCCTCGTCACGCTCGTCTGAAGTTGACCAGGGACGAAACCACACAGGCAATCCAGGGAAGTGCCTTGCACCCCTCAGCATTCTTCATTCTTGGACCACCATGGAGCCCTGGCAGGTTCGACGCACAACGGCAAGAGCCTCTGGAAATATTACATGGCAACTAGAACTCGCCGCCGCTCGTCTCCGTTGGTCCGTTTCCCAGCGCTCAGCGCCGATCTTGATGCGAAAGCTCGGGATATCCACAAGAGGCTCCATAATCATCGACTTTGGACGTAGTAGTAGTATGGTCGATTCGTGACATGGATCCAGGCCTGAAGACGACGGCCCCCTTCTTCCCTAAAGCGGCTGCAGCTGCGGGCTTCCGGGCAACAGGTCACCGCAGGTTGAGGTCTCGGTATTCGCCAAACACGCGGTCCACAGCGCAAAGCGCAAGAGGCATCAGATATTGGAGGTTCAAAACGCATTTGTTGTCAAGATATCTTTAGCGTAATCAGACGCCTGTGAGATGCGCAGCACCGGACCGTTGGACTTATGTGTTCATAGACAAAAGTCCAAGCCTAGTTCAAGTATCATGTAAACACATTTTGGCGTACATACCCCGCCCTCATGACAGGCAGATGGCAGCTTCGTCGCCATGCAAGCAACGTCGGATCATATGCTGACGTTGCATGTCTGCTAACTTCCAAGCTTACAGCTTATTACTAGGTACTATAGGTAGGTAGTATGTGGGCTCCTCATGGGTGAAAGAGCAGTCCTTACTCACTCGATCTACATTCAGTTGATTTCCTATCTTAGCGCATTGTATACTCGTGAGTCACTTGATATCGGACGTCTGCGTTCCATCCGGCTCTACGGAGTACTGGTCACCAGCATACAAGGCAATCGCAGGGCAATCGCAGCACAAATGCTGCATCGAGTGAGAGTTGAACTGTATGCCCTACGGGTTATGTATCTACCACCAGCCTTGCAGTCTACAACCCCGGAAGGAGGCGGGCATTGTCTGAATTTCGGACCAGGCCTGGTTTCGCGCCACGAAATCGTTCACTTCTATTCTTCCTTCCTTTTCCTGTCCCCCTTTCCTTTTCATTTTCATCACTAGCTATTGCAGTGCGCACAATACTGTTAGCTCCCACGCTCCCTGCTCCCTGTCCAGTCAACCCCCTTGACCCCGCAAGCGCCGCAGCCGAAATCCAGGCGCACACAGCCGTCGGGGCAGAACGAGACTAAACAAGTATGCCGAAGAAGCTAGCACTTGAACGGAGTAGCAGCATTCGCAGTATAATGACGGCACGGCTCAGCTTGGTCCGGATTGCGAAACCGTATTGTACAGGAATTGTACAAGATAAACTGACTGCTCCCTTTCTCCGCGCAATACTGCAATTCATGTCAAGTTTGACTATATTTAGGCTAGCTGCTCAACCCTCTACCTGGACGTGTGCCCGCAGGATCTGTGCCTATCCGTCCTTTGGCAGACCCGACACTGATGGGGAACTGGCACAAAAGGGCCATGGTGATATGATGGAATTGCCAGAAAAAGCCTCAGGCAAAGCGACAAATCCCACAACGGATCCGCCGGAGGGGGCGTGTGCTGCATTCTGCTCTTCGTCATCTTTGGGCCCTCGAACCCAGGCCACTCCCAGCAGTACAGCTCGCGCCAGCTCTAGCTCCAGCTCCATCTCCAGCTCTCGTAACAATACTCCGTAATATTGAGTGTTTTCTTGAATATCCACTGAACAACCGACAGCTACCCCTCCCGGCCCCCCCGGGCTCCGTTCACGCCAATTAGCCAATCCATCCACACCGCATTATGGGCCATACGTAGAGCCGTAAGCTGTGAGCCACACGCCTGCTTTTTATTTATTTATTTTTTTCTTTTCTTTGCTTAGTACCAACGGCCCCCGACCCCTGGTCAACCGCTACTGGTAATAGCTCGACGAGTGAGGCGCAAACTGTGGGGATGGGGAGAGAAAGAGCTGCTCTTTCTGTCCGCAGTGTTGAGGACCGGCGGCGGCGATGAGAGTGCTCATGGGGGTAAAAAAGGGATAAAGAAGAAGCAAAAATTATACAGCGCAAACGCAAGTTTCACCAGCGTTGATAACGAGGTGAAAGCATTGCTCGCTCTACGCAGTTAGAGGCTGACCCGGCCGCGTTACCTCCAGTCTTACCGTCTCTTCCTCCTTGGCAATGCGCGAGTGGCATTTTCAAGCATGGAGTAGGGAGTACAGGGAGCAGTATTCGTTCACAACTAGCCAATACATTCCCCAGTCTGTAGAGCCAGACCTGGTCGGAGTCGTGGTTGTGGTTGTGGTTGTGCTTTGATAACCAGTCACTTGCGCGCTAGGCCTGCCACACCTTTCTTGACGTCCTTGAAGCAAATTAGTTGTTTTGACTGACCCGAGAAAGCGCATCTTTGCAGCTATGCGCCGCACACCGTCATCCCTGTCTGTGCGACGGATTCCCATCAAACATCTATCATGGCATGATATGGAGCATCTTGTGGACTGGACGTCTGGATTGACGTGCAGAACAATAGCAAAGCGTCAGACCCTTTTTCCCTGCACCGCAGCCGCCGCAACTCCCTGCAAAGCACCTGGTAACCTGGACCGTATAAACATGGCGCGGCAGACAATAGTACTTAGTACCTACGCAGCAGGTCACGATGGTCATTTTAGGATCCCACTGTAGTTTTTGTTCCGATTTGATGCCAGGGATGCCGCGCCAAAGAGAAAAAGACATGGCTCCCACCTGGGTATCGTAGTTCTTATTGCACTACGGGGGTAGTATTGCATGTATTCTACTTCTACTGTACTAGTAATGTAGCCGGTACGTGCAGTGCATCTGCGCTCACGGAAAGAAACTTACCTCAGTACGTACCTACTTTATTTTGGTGCCCAGGTGGTCACGTCCCTGGGCAGGTAGGTACTTTGGTGTGTACTTACAAACGTGCCTGCCTGCCTCACACACCTCCCCCAGCTCCCCGCCTCCTTCCCACCCGTCCGGTACTCACTCCATGCGCCCCTCGTTCTCCATCTGGCACTTGCAGGCTGCGAGGCTATTGTTGTCATGGTCCTGTCATGGTCCTGTCCTTGTCCCAACTCCAGTTCGTTCTGCACTAACTTTCTTATTAGACTCGCCAGCAGGTTCGACGGGTTCGACAGCGGCTGCAGCGCACCAAGGACGCAGGTAGACAGTCGCGCAGCCCGTTAGAGCACAGCGCCGTGCTTCAGTGGTTACTGTGCAGTACAGAACTGCATCTTGAAGTCTACTTATAGGTAAGTACGTATGCAAGTTTGCACCCTCCCCGTCTTTGCTCATTCGACCAACAATATTTCTTACAACGACCGGGTGCATTGCGCATGTGCGTGTGCGAGTATGTTTTTTTTTTCTTTTTTTTTTTTTTGGCCGGTCAAACCTGTACTTCTCTGTACTCCATAATGCACTACTGTGGTACTCCGTACACACCAGACCCTCCGCTCTTCATCCTCGATCCTTGACCCCCCGAACCCTCGAATGGACCCTCGCAACCTCGCTCGGCTGGAACGTCAACTGGAACGTCGAATCGTCGACCTTGTGGCCCCACTTCGCGCGTGGTTCCTCGTCTCTTCTTGGATAGCTCCAGCTCCAGCTTCTTCGGCATCCCGCAGTCTCTGCCCAACTACCATCTGCTGCTCAAAGCCGCCAAAGGTCGCCTCGCCGCGTCTGGGGATCTGCCCAGGGTTGCTGAACTTGCCTCCGTCAACCTCGTCTCTCTTGCTGCTATTGGACTGTGTTGGGTTCGTTGGAGTTACTTGCCTAGCTAGCTACTTTAGACAGCCGGACCTTGGACGGGCGGCCAGCCGGCTCATGTCATCATCGTCTGGGGGCAGAGTCCGTATCGTACGCACTACGCGCACTCACACGCTCTCACACTCACACACTCTCACAACTCACTACTCACCACTCACACTCCAGCTCACGCTCGCCTTTCGCCCTCTCACCTGCCACTCACACTCACACGCCCCCGGTCCAGCCATCTGCTGCTAGACTTGGATCTTCTCGATATAGAGGGGCCCAGTTATCGAGCAGACCTGACACCTTCTTTTTTGCTTGACTCTCTACTCCGTACTACTTTGTACTCCCGCCGTGCAGTACCGACTCCCCGTCCCTCAGCTCTCTGTTTGTAAGCCCGAGCTTTTGCAAGCCAACAAGCGAGAAGGAAAGTCAACCGGTCCCCCTGGAGCTGGCTGGCATCTGGTAGTGCCATCGACTGGTTGGCCGTGCGGGTTCCCGTCCGGCCGGTTCGTTGTTTCGCCTTTGGTCCCTTGTTGGGAACTTGGCCCTCGTCGGCCTTGCCTCACCTTCTGCCTCGTTCCTCATGTGTCTGTGTTCCGTGGCTGTACTCCGTCCGTCCAACCGCAAACATGGATCCAGGAGGACCGAACGGCAAACGTCCTCGTCTTGGGTCTTGGACTGCGACTGCTCCTACTGGGACTTCTCTTCCTCATCCTCATAGCTCGACTACACCACGACCTAATCCTATCCCTCATCCTCCTCCTGCTACTGCTTCGGCCACTCATCCACATCACTATTCCGCTCCAGGCCCATATCAACAACCGTATCCGCCTCGGCCAATCGACCACGGATCCGGTCCTCCTCCTCCTCCTCCTCCTCCTGCACATCATCATCCTACAACTCCAACTCAAGGCCCAGGTCCCATTCCGGTTCCTCTACATGGTCATGCTCAACCTCAGCATCCTGACCTTGACCGAAGACAGATTGAACAGGAAACCCTGGCTCCCATGCAGGATCACTTTCGTCAACCTGCTCAACCGCAACATCATCATCTAAGTCAACCACCATCGCCCGCCCATCCTCCGTATCACCAGTACCACGCTCCCCGAGAGTCCTATATAAAACGTGAGTCTGGTGACGATAGCAGGCGCTCAAACTCGGCGGGCGGCCATGCGCCGGACTCTCTGCTGCATACACCACACCCTGTGTCGGCCTCACATCCTCCTCCATCGCATCAACAAGCAGCGTACTCTGCCGAGGGCCAACGACACATGTACGAAAATGGCCCTTCGGTTCCTCCCACTCCGGGAGCATACCGTCCAACAACCTATCCACCCCCGACCCCGACGCACCAAACTCCATATGAGTCCCATTCAAACTACCCTCCAGCGCCAGAGCAATACTACGGAGTGTACGCTTCTTCTTCATCGTCCGGGAAGAAGAAGAATACCAGAGCCTCCCAGGTACTGCGCCCCAGTCTTGTACTTTCAACACAAGGATATCCGTATTACCCCTGTGACCCTGCTAACTACCCTTCAATCTTGATACTCGGAAGTTACAAAACAATATGATACACACACACATATACATACATATATATATCAATGGTACTAACTCTTTGAAATATAGGCTTGCGATCAGTGTCGCCAACTCAAGGCCAAATGTGATGAAACCAAACCATGTAAGACATGTAGAGACAAGGGCACAGAATGTCGATATCGTGATCCAGTTCCCAAAGCGTATGTTTTCCAAGGTCACCGTATATTTGCAAATGCACCGCAAATCAAAGAAGATAGTGAACTGATTTGGTGATAACAGCACGGATAAGGCACAGGCCGATATTCTCGATGGCATCACCATGATTCACAGCAGCATTGAAACACTAGTGGACCGGGTAGGCCGCTTGGAGGACAAGATGTCCAAGATGGAGTCGTCTGACGTCGCTTATCACAGTGGTCGTCACATCAAGGCAGATTCTGCCACTGAAGAGGACCTTACGGGGCTACGTCGATCTCCATTTCGCCATGATGCCGATTCAGCACCTCAGTACTACGAAGGTCATTCCCATGAGTATCCGAACTTCACTCAGGAGCGCGTTCCCATGCGGCTTATGGCAGAGGATGAGCCGGAAGCAGATCCGGGTCCACCTGTCCCTCCTGGGGAACCTGCCATTCCAATAAACCACACGACGCTCGCAGGGTTACTTTTGAAATGGCCAACCATTCGTGATCTTGTTAAACCTCATCTGGAATCCGAAGGCATTACGCATGTTACCGAATACCCCATCAGCCAGGAACAGAGCAGGGGAGTGTTGATCGTTTATGGTCGTGGCGAAGACTGTCATCCTTCACGTTATCCAAGAGAACCTAATCCAGATCACGGCCAGGTAGACATGCCCGACGACTCTTCCCATACAACATCTCCATCACCCGCAGCTGACTGGGGTCATATCGGTGGGTTAAGCCCTACTGACCAGACCGTGGAGTACAAAGGCGGCGTTCTCACCAGCGATGGAACGCCCGAATTTGAATCCGACAAAGTGTGGTCCTATGTCGACTCCTTCAGAGCCAATATTTTGAACATGCATCCGATTATTCAACCCAAAGTCATCATGGAATGGGTGCAACATTTTATGGATACCCTACCGTCTAGGTCAACGCGGTCCAGAAACTACAAAGCCCAGAGTTCTAGTTTTGCAGTCAGTAATCCATCCTTGAATATGCCGCCGGAGGCAGCGGGATCAAAGCGCAAGAGGTCTCCTACACCTGACGGGCGTAAGACCTCATCAACATGGAGTGCTCCTCGGTCAGGACGACCAGAAAGATCCATCCATAACGCCTTGGTTCTCACAATACTGGCACTTGGCAAGATTTGTCTGTATAGGCAGCGTGTGCCTGACGCTGTGCATCAAGCCGAACCTCTCCAGCATGGTAGTCCAGCCACAAGGAATGGCGTTCCTCCATCTCCCGGTCAAGGCTCACCCCCCAATTTTTCAACTCATTCTCAATCCTCCGGCTTTCCCTCGCCGAGGGAACCAGAGAGAGGGTTTCAGAGCAGGCGATCGTCTATCCACGGGAGTGGTAGTACCCCCATGCGGGGCGGGATGGGATTGAAGAAGAATTATGAGGTCATTCCAGGGTTAGAATATTTCGCCCTTGCTACCGACATCTTGGGGAACCATATGGGTGCATACAAGAATATGAAAAACGTCTATGCACTGATATTTGCTGGATTGTACCATGGACAGCTCGCTCGTCCAATGGAGAGCTTTGCATTTATTCACCAGGCCAGTCACAAGTTGATGGTTATCATGAGACCGTATGTCTACTTCAACTCCACAAACTAACGGCAAATAAAAACAAAAGCACAGCAGAGCTTACATTTTACAGGAGTCTAGACAAGCTGCGTCGAAGCAAGCAGTCCTTTACGATGATTCAGGACATGAAATACAATCAATTAGCACTAACTTTTTGGACGTGCCTGCAGCTGGAAAGGTAAGTCGAGAAATGAAATTGAATAAACTGTTTTTAGACGCCTCGGGTTGGCGAAAAGCCGTGGCCATTTTCTGACTGTATCAAACAGCGACCTGATTGCAGAGTTACAGCTCCCTCCCTCTGGACTGCTCTCATATGAAGATAACATGCCGCATCCAAATATGAGTCTGTTGGATGGATTTGATCAAAGAACACTCGACAGTTACCCGGCGCAGTTATATCTTCGCACGCATTTGAATAGTATTCATCGCATGTTTTACGCGCCGGATAAGGACAAAAAAGAGCCGGACGCCAAAGAGCTAGACCCTAAATTCAACAATGTCGGCTCGGTTGCCGATGCTGTGTCTAACATGGAGTGGGTGGCGAGAAGCTATGCTTTTAAAGAAGAAGACCCGCCCGCAGATAATATCCTGGCGGCCCGGTTGCGCGCCAAGTATTGGGGGGCACAAGTTATCACGTACAGACCATTCATTCGTCAAATACTGCAGTGGTCCGACTCTATGGAGAACCATCCATCAAGCCCTAGTGGTTTTGCGGTGTCCGAGTTTCGCCAAGGTGTCGCCGCGCCGGTCATTGATCCATCAGCGAGATCTTCGAAAGAGATTTCAGAAGCAGTCAAGGATTATGCGAGACGAGGCATTAAAGCTCTCATTGAAAGTACACGAGCATTCCATAACCTCGGATCCTCACGCCCAATAATAACAAATGTCTTTGGTACAGCTCATGCGTAAGGAAAATCACCTATTCCAAAGGGAAGTCTTGTCTCAAGTGCTGACAAAGCCGTCCAGGCAATGGGGAAACCTATTAGTTCTCTCAGCGTGCTCACAAAATCCGGTTTTGAAAGACCATGTCTCGCGCAGGCTTTTAACAGAACTTTTCGACAAAACTATTTTATTTCTACAGCAATCAAGTACGGCTACGAGCTCACTACGATCGGATATGAATATCCTCATCGGCATACAGAGAGATTTGAATTTGTTCGATCGGCCCAAGAAAACAGGAAGCCAACAGGCTGACGTCATGATGACAGAAGGCCAACAGGCCGACACAACGATGACAGGAAGCTTCTCCAGCAGCACAAGTGTACACACGCCGAAGCTTCCAATGGCGGCACCACAGCCTATGTCGAACGCCAGCTAGCAAAGTGAAATATCGGCAGGACCCTTCACACATGTCCTCTCCTGAAATCATTTTCCTCAAATTAACGCAGCTGGATGGCTGATTTCAGTCGCCCATGTCTCTTTTTGTGTGTACGTATACTTGTGTGTTGGGACAGGGGGAAGGTTGGGATTTGCTTCATGTGCTTTTTCTTTTCCTTTTGTAAGCTGGGGACAAAGTACCCGATTTTTTTGTAATATCGGTGGCGTTATGCAGAATGGCAAATCTTGTATTCGGGTGCAAACTCGATTATCTTGGAAGGACATGATGCAACAGGTGACGAGCGTGTTCCGGCAAATTAGCAAGGATGCGAGTGCTACTCACTGTCTGAGACTCAGAACGATCAGTTCTTTGTGTCTTAATATTTTTCTAATGTTTTCAGCTATAATAACCGGCATCATTGCCTATTCGTAACACCACGACAGGCACACCCATTTGCGGCGAACATCTGGCTTGGTTTTTTACATCTCATATCTCCTTTTTCTCGTCTCTTGTCTTTTATTTTCCACTCTTTGTTGGCAGTCTGGTTGATGTTTCTTTTTCTTTCGTTTTTCTTTTTTAGCACGATTGCTTGAGTATACCCCAGGCCGGACGTGGAGGACATACCAAGGATTTGCTCCGTTTAGTTGGGAGCTTGGAGACGGAACAGGCGCCCGCACGCAGGAATGACTACAGCTTGAAAAGGAACAGGAACAGGAACCAGGGAAGGACATACCAATGATTGGGTTGAAGGTTGACCTGTCAGATGATACTGTTGGAGACTGCTACTAGTCTAGTGTGCGAGTTGCCGGCGACGAGCAAATGAAGAAGACCTGACTGGTGAAGTAAACACTGTTTCCCCGGGTGGCTGGACCTGTGCATGTCCGTTGATATGTCTGCATATCCGGGTGTTTGCCCGAATAGGTGGAGACTTTGATAGGCATAGTAGGTGGTATCTACGGAGTAGTTGCTCCGTATTGTCGCAGGTAGTTATGGCTTGAAGTAACTTAAGTATACTCCGTACACACAATGTATGTATGTATATGAACTCCGTACCTGGGTGCCTGGTCCATACGAGCATACCCTGTAAGACTGCCGCATTTAGTATAAGGGCGAGAAGACTGCTCCGTGGACGACTTGAAAGGTTGAATGGCTATACGTAGCTCCTATGTCAGCCAGCCACCAAATTCCCAAGGGACTGGTTCTCATATCCCAGAGTAGTTCTCCACAATCCCGCAACCGTCGCGTCGGTACATTGGGCCGCAGCTGAGGCTTCTCTACATCCCTAGTTGTGGTGCAGAGCAGCTATGGAGTAGCTTCGAGGCTGAGGCTCACTTCTGTGCTCGCGGTCATGCCGAGGGGGGCTGCGCAGATGCGGCCCAGCAGGCTAGTTGAAGGTGAATCAAAAATGTAAAACATGGCATAATTTCTCCGTGAATGAACTGTACAATGCATTTGACTATCAGATGGCGATTGGGACGGGATTGGTGGGAGGGACCAGGGTATTGCAGAGAGGGAGGGCAGCTAGATGCCGAAGAAACTTTGTAAGAACGCCGGATATGCTCATTCGGTATAGGACGGTGATGATTTGATGAAGGATTTCCTCAAGGATGACTACTCCGTAAACGGAGGATGGATAGGATAGGACAGGATAGGATGGGATGGGATGGGCAAGATGGATCATCTAGCGCCCGTGCAGTGGGGGGCGGGCGCGGAGAAAACGGAGATGAGCCGCTGGTGGTGTAAATGGACGGCGACCATGATGGATGGGATTGTGATTGCCGATTGAGTTTAGTTATTGGCGCGGTGATTGGTGGCAAAGAGATGATGGCAGAGGGTGGTTCCCGAGTGCGGCGTCGGAAATTTGTTGTCGACGCGTGATGCAGACTACGGATGAGACGTATTAACGGGATGCATGACGGGATAGCAGAATAGGGCATGCCGAGCACATCCGCCGGGGGGGGGATTATTGGATTAGTGCGAGTGACGCAATACAATGTGAGGGGTGTAGGCAAGTGAAGCTGATGGGTGTGAGGTGTGAGTGACTGAGTGACTGAGTGATTAAGTGAGTAAGTGAGTGATTAATTGTGTGATTGAGTGATTGAGTAAGTGAGTGAGTGAGTGAGTGAGTGAGTGAGTGGGTGGGTGAGTGGGTGAGTGAGTGAGTGAGTACGTGAGTGATTAAGTGACTGACTGACTGAGCATATTCCACAGACTGCAGGATATAGGTTATAGGTTGTACGTCGTGGCCGGCAGACAGGATGATGTGCGGATGAGATGAGATGAGATGAGATGGGAGAGATCAAGGGCCGGATAGGTGAGAACGGGCACAGGCGAGCGTTTGTGGCAGAGTGATATCAGGGTGCGCAGAGTTAGAGTGAAGCAGAGCAGAGCATGCTGAGCACAGTGTCGGTCCAAGAGTTAACATGATGAGAGCACATTGCACCTGGGTTGCTGGACTTGCTGAAGATTACGATAAACGAACTAGCCACTTTCTTGCTATATTGAGCGAAGCATCCTGAACGCATAAGTTATTCTTAAGAGCAGTCAGAGAGTATAATTGTTGAAAACCGGTGGCAGAAGCTCCTGTTGTGGAAGTAGGCAGTCTTCCTGAGCAAACCACTGAACCTGATTTTTCCAGAAGCTATGCCTGGGACAAGAATGCAGTCCAATCTAACAACTTTGAACAAACTGCCAATCGAGAAGCTACTGGAGCTGGTGAGCCTGGTGACGACTATTTTACCACGGTTACTACGGGTAGTAAGAATGGCCATCTGAGATGCAATATGTCGTCATGAAATCAGTCCATATGCTGCGTGGAGCCCTGCGAATTGGCAAGACTATGAACTGCCAGAATAGGAATACACAGAGGCTACTGAAAACCGAAGTTAAACTCAGTTACGTCACTTCATTTATCTACGAAACCAATCACGGAGACTATTTGATGTGTGCAAATGCAAGATTATATTTACCCATACAATCAATCAATCAATATACTCCGCGCCCGGGATGTTCCGAGTGCTACTCTGCTACCCTGGAGCGATTTTGCTGTGCGGAAGAGTAGAATATCAATGGGTATATCATACGGAAAAGTGTAAGGGTGCTTGCTGTATAGTAGCGAATGGTGCGGTGAAGTACTCAAACACTGAATTAAAGAAAGATTCTGTACAGTCATTCTCATAGGGCCGCATTGAAACGACGATGGGTGCCAGGCAGCAGCAATCAATTTTTGGGTGTTTTCAATATCAACACGGACAGACAGCGCCAAAGAATCAGGAGAAAAACAGAGCCGAGCTCCTTTCGTTTTGGCAAGCATAAAATACATCGAGAAGACGAAGTTTTGAGCTATTTGAGTGGCACGCTTGTTTCATATGTGACGTATTCAAGTGGTTCAAAGCGAGGGGAATAGCAATGTCAACAGATGCAAGGACGGTTCCGGATAAAGCCACTATTTTCAAGAGTGAAGAAGCCGCAGCGATTTCCATTGAAAAGCCTCCGTCTTTCGCCGCCTCAAAACTCTACTGACTGTATGCTTGCATTTATGGCTATGCCATGCTCTCGGTACCGATGCCAGCCACAACATGTCATCATGCTGAGGCTATTTCACCAACAATTCTAATTCTAGGTGTATGAGCCGAGAGAGGTTCGCCAAGAAGAGATCTCGGAAGATGCCTTGGTATACATGCTAATTAGCCCCGTCAGTATGGGTTGAATGTCATGATATTTAATCAGTACCTAGTTTGGTATTCGTCGCTACCCTATTTGGACATCATGCCACTGAAAATTGGCGGATGCTTCTGTCTTTGCTGAAACAACCCGCGCTTTTTGGCTTGCCGGTGCCGACAGCCTTGGTAGATGCATCAAGCTCTAAGAAAATGAGATTGATGTACGTCAGTTGATGCTTTAGCGATTACATGTATCACATCACCAGTCTGCCATAAGCCTTATACCCCTCCCGCAAAGTATCACCAATAAAACGGGGCCGTGTGTTGATGTCAGAGGCAACAAGGGCACATATGTAGGGGACCGCAATACATGATTCAGAGTCAAGCGACAGGTTTTGTTTTTTTTGGGCTTCTCTGCGCCTAGTTGGTTCCTGAAGACACAATGGATGATGGCTCAGTTACTCCGTACTCACGGACGTCGACAATCCGTGCCTGATAGCCCAACTTGGGAAGGTGTGATGTGGCTGACACAGTCCGCCTACCCTCGCATGTCTCTCCCGCCCCCCCGCCTCAACCCCTCACAATCCCCCGCCATGCTCGAAGCTCATCACTCTGACAGTTGTGATGGAATCAATCTGGTTGCGGCACATAAGCTACTTACTTTACTCCGTGCCTAGTGTAGTTTGCACAGTAAGCATGCAGCTCAGATGTTGGTGGCTCTTCCACCGCCAGCTGTTCAAAGCAACTAACGGTTTCACCAAGCTCTGCCATCGTCCTCGGGGCTGTTCCCCCCCACCCCCCGCTCTACTCCGTACGATACAGCCTCGCCTCGCTGTTGGCCAAACTGCATCCCGCCTGCCCGTCCCCCGCGAAGGATCCGTTCGCCGTTTGAGAACCAACAAGGCTGTCCGTCTGGATGCCGGGGTAGGATGGATTAAACGAACAAAACGAAACAAAACGAAACGAAGTTGGGGTGCGATTTCGGAAACATGTCTATCACGGATTGCCTGAGAGCACATATGTGATACGGACTGCTGCGTTGAAAAACCAGAACACAAAAATGAGGCACAGTTGGTCAACTAGTGCTCACACCATGTTTCCCTAATGGGCCTCTATTCCTGAAAAAATTGCCACAGCCATTGCCATTGTCACTGCCACAGTAATCATGGCGGCGCTAATCTCGGCGACCCAGCTTCCGCCACAAATACATGTGTGTTTTTCTACCAAATACGTGGCTCAGGTGGTCACCCCAATTGAAGCAGAATTGTCTTGTATGCAGTCTCCGCTAATCCAACCAGTCACGACTTTGTGCAACTACACCAACCACCTTGGTAGGATCGTGAGCGGGGTGCCCACCTGACCGACCACCTGTTGGTCCGACTGAATATTGAATACTGTTAGGCGCGGTTTTCGGCAACCAACAGTCGCCCCCTCCTTGCCCACCCTCCCCGCCATTTTCCTCTCCAGCCAGCTCGTCGCTCAGATGACAGGGATCCGGGAAAGCTATGTGGCCCGGCGCATCTCAGGGCTCTGCAACTCTGCAACAGAGCAGGCTGGCGAAACAAATGGCACCTTTCATCAGCCGAGTTTTCTCTCCAGACGGGGACCGAGCGCGCGCAGAATGATGGGCATCAGACGGAACGTGCCACCCTTTGGTGCTTTTTGGAGTGCTCTTTGCGGTTCCCGCGAACGAGCATCTGCAGGGGGCCTTTTCCTCATGTGTGATGCATGTCTCCGATCATGTTTGAAACAATCTTTTGAATCTGTCGTGCATGCTGGTCGAGGCTCGCTTCTGGCTGAGTGCTCTGGCTGTTTCGCCTGCGACGGTCAGAGCCGGGCATTGTTTAGCGGGAACCAGCCCCGACGCCAACGGTTCACTGTAGTCCAGCCCTCCATTGTTTGCTTCCAGGCGTGGCTGGTCGAACAGCTGAGCCGACTGGAGGAAGCATGACACTAGCTAATGATTCCGTAACCCCCCCCGCCTGCCGCTTGCTCGGGGAATTGTTGCAGACGCAGTTCAGCGGGCACGAGGCAGACAGTGCTCCATACTCTCGTTCCTCAATGCAACGGCGGGTGGTTGATGCCGCCGGCGAACTTTCAGGTCCCTTGGCGATTAACAACAAGAGTACGGAGTAGTATACATTGTTACCTTGGCTGCCTTATTTGGAAGACTGGTCCGGAGTGCGGCAGCGATAAAAATAAAGCCGGATCAAGCGCCCGTACAACAGCTTGGCAAACCATCAGCTCAGACGAATGAGAAGACACAGAAACATAAGCCTGGATTGCCATTATGCGACGCTAGGGTCTTGCGACGGCCGGCCGGACGCATGCAACTGTATATGCAGATGCGCACCACATGGCCCGCCGCCTGCAACTCGACGGCCTTTTCGAGAAAGTGGACAAACGACAGGAACTGCCTCCATCCAGAACATCAGAACACCAGCACTGGCCTGGGGTGCGTGGTGCGTGGTGCGTGGTGTGTCTGCACATGGAGTGCTGGGAGTTCTACACCTGTAAGCGCTTCGAAATCCATTTCGTCCCTTCTCATTTCTGTCGGAGCTTCAGCCAACACAAGACAGTTCCGAATTTTGTATAAGACCGCAGACTGTCCCCCTCCTACTCCAACTCGCACCAACCTCTGACGTCGCCAGCTCCAACAAAACAAACTCTACTGCCCTCCTCGAGCAAGACAGGATCTGTCACCCAGCCCTGCAACCACCGCATGTATGCTGACACGCATTCTCCGGACCTCAACTCACCTGCCTCCTCCAATTTGGGCAGCCACCCTGGTCGTCCGGGTATAGAGCCACTCAAACTACTGCAAGCCACGGGAGTTGCAAGCGCCCAGGCGGGTACACAGCCAATAAGCAGAGATATAATCCACTTTCAGGATACTATTCTTGTACACTCGATACTATCCTTAGCTCAGCTAGGCTAGATATTTCCGTTGCTCGCCAGCTGCTAGAGTTCCGGCCTTCTGGATTTTTCGCGTAAAGCCAAGGGTATATCAACTCGGCGCCTTCCCTAGCTCATTCTCGAAATTGCCCTTCTAGTAGAAGATCTGCACCCTTTCCTCTACATATCTTCAATTCCTCGAGTCTCCTTCTCTCCTTCTCTCTCTCTGCCCTTCTCTATTTTCTCTCTTCCCTCCATTTACCCGCGACCATGTTTAAATCGTCGACCATCCTTCTCTTCTCCGCCGCTGTAGCCCTGGGCCTGCCAACCGGCTCATGTGCGCCCGGGCCTAAGGCGCTAGTGCTTCCGTCAACAGGTGCTGGTAAGTTTGAATTCGTCGCAGCATAGTCGTCGGACAACCAAGAAAGCGACCAGTTGACTAACATATGTTGCTTCACCCAATTGGCAGCCGACCTTCCTCAACCTCCAGCCGGCTCCAAACTGCTGCACATCGCCCTCGGCTTCGGCATACAAAACTACACGTGCAGCTCTGTCGGCGCGACTCCCGGTGCCACTGGTGCTCTTGCCATGCTCTACGACATCACGGACCTATTTCCCGGCCAAAATCGCCAGTCGCTCTCACAAAATGAATGGGACAGCCTTACCACCCGCGCACTCTGGTCGCACAACGTCCCCCTCAATCTCAACTACTCCGCGGAAGGTCGAGTCGAGCCTTCATCGCCCGGAGCTTCTCAAACTAGCCCATTCCCGCCCGATGCTCCTCTTCAACTGTTGGGCATGAGGCCTGTGCCCTTCCTCGGCCACCACCTATTCACCTCTGCTGGTGTGCCCAACTTTATCCTCGACGGTGGAAAGATCAACGTGCTGGCCGGCAAACTGGGAAGTGTTGATGCGCCCAAGAACGCGGACAAGGGACCTCAGCGCACCGGCGCTGTTTCTTGGCTACAACTCAACGCCAAGGATGGCAGTGTCGGCGCCGCCAAATATGTTTATCGCGTCGCGACAGCCGGCGGCAATAGCCATGGCTGCTCCAAGGCCGCCGGACAAGATAGCACCAGCTACACAGCACAGTACTGGTTTTACAGTTGAGAAACAAAAAGGGGATAATTGAGAAGCCATTCTTACGGCCCGTAACGGATTTTTCGACAATGCATGCGGGCCTTTTCCCCTCATCTTTATTTTCATTTGCATAATATTTTTGGTCTACTTATTCTTTTTTGCATTTATCAACGGGCAATGAATGGATGCATGGTGGCGGTAGACTTTCCGGGGCAATTCCCTCGCTATTTTCCCCTCTTCCCTCATAATTCACTCTCGCTCTGCCCCTTTGGGAGCAATTCCAACTTGTATATATTTTAGGGATTTTTTTTGCACATGCATGGACGGGACGGGACGGCCTTGGCTTGACCTGCCACAAGGGACATTTGAATGAAATGGTTGGGAGGGGGGCTGTGGTTGTTATTGACCATTACGTGCTCTACATGGGAGTTATGGTATTGTCTAGTTGAGCATTTCGGTAGAGCAGGCAATAGAAGCACGTCACAAACAAATAAATTGGTTATGTTCTAGTTCCTATCCCGCGGTTGCTATATCGTTGAGCCTGACGAGCATGAGCTAGATCCTGATTGTGGACTGATCGGTTGGGCCTAAGAGGAGGAGGGGAGAGAGAGAAGAGACGGGAGAGGAGAAGAGAAGAAAAGAGAGGAGAGAAGAAGAGAAGAGGGGAGAGAAGAGAAGAGAAGAGAAGAGGAGAGAGGAGAGAGAAGAGAATGGAGAGGAGAGAGAAGAGAATGGAGAGGAGAAAAGAAGAAAAGAGGGGAGAGAAGAGAAGAGAAGAGAAGAGGAGAGAGGAGAGAGGAGAGAGGAGAGAGGAGAGAGGAGAGAGGAGAGAGGAGAGAGGAGAGAAAAGACAAGAAGAGAGAGGAGAAGAGAGAGGAGAGAAGAAGAGAAGGGAAGAGAGAGAGAGTACAGTACACTCAGGCCAGGTTGTCAAACGGGCGGCCCATGAGGGGGGAGGGACCAACACACCAATAAATCGGTTCAAGTGGGTGGCTTGATCGCTTAACCCTTGTGTACAGAGTAGGTCGTGCTTGCATAAGTGCGTGCGCAGCCCCTCCGTACTCTTTGGATTATACGCCGTATATTGGAAGCTGTTGAATGAAGAACTGGCTTCTATTGACGCCGGCATCTAGAGGAACATGGCACTATAGCGTCAAAAGGCCGGAGGGAAAGGACAAGGGCACATGTGTGAAGCTGTGTCGACGCGAGGGAGAAGTCTAGATCGGTACTTTAGCCTATATGCTATGGAGAAAGAGAAACACAGAACATGCACAAAAAGCCGTAGCAGAAGGCGTCGTAAAAGGTCGCCGCTGAATCTTGCAATAAAAAATTTTGAAGTCTTGCTAGTGACGTAACCTCTGCTAAATCTGCCCCGGAGCCTCCGTTTTCCCTCTCTTGTAAGAAGTTTCAATTTGTCAAGTCGTATGTATTCCCCGCCCCCGCCCCCGGGCCCTCCAACCCCCTTTTCTCTAAGGGCCCGAATTGGCATCACCGGTGCTGATTTACCTCCTAGAAGCGTCCAGGCCAGCGTGGAGATCCTGCTCAAGGCCGTGACCAAGAGGAACATACTCCTGGGGACGGGGGTCTTCTGCTTTCCACTGCCCACCAGCCTGTGGCATGGGAACCTGTCCCGCAGCAGGTTGTTGGCCCTGGCCGGCCAGGGCGCCTGCGCCGGGCACAGTCCTAACAAGTTGGCGGAACTGCCTCACCTCTTCGAGAATAACGCGGCGCATCTCGGGGACTTCGTCGATGACTTCAAAATCGAAATTGAATGTGGTGGGGCAGTCAGGCTCGTCTGAAGCGTCGTGCCAAATATGGAGGTAAGGGTGCTCGAGGGCCTGCTCGACGCTGATACGGGAGGACGGGTCAAAGGCAAGCATCTTGTCCAAGAGGTCGAGAGCGTCTGGGTTGGCCTGGGGGAACAGGGCCGGGAAGGACTTCTTGGGCATGAAGGGCAGGTTGCGAACATATTCCTGCGCACGAGGCGAACCAATCCGCGACAGAGTTTCTTCGTTTGGAGTCCCCAGGATGTGCAGAATCTGGTTCAGCTGATCGACGTAATCCCTGCCCTTAAAGAATGGTCGACCGCCGAGAAGCTCGGCCAGAATACACCCAACGGACCAGACATCAACTAGGATGGTGTTAGATCCTGTAGCAACAGAGCTTTCCCATGAAAGGCACCTGAAATATGTTTTCGACTTACTGGCTTTGGTGTAACTCTGGAAGCTAAGCATAATTTCGGGCGCTCGGTACCACCTGGTGGCAACATATTCCGTCATGTATCCAGCATTCTCTTGTGGATCAACCGAGAAACCACGCGCAAGGCCGAAATCGCAAATCTTGAGCTCGCAGTCGGCATTGACAAGCAGATTGCCAGGCTTCAAGTCACGGTGCAACACGTTGGCCGAGTGAATATACTTGAGACCACACAGAATCTGATAAATAAAGGACTGGAAATGAGCGTCCGTTAATGGCTGGCCAGATCTAATAATGGCCGCCAAGTCGCACTCCATCAATTCTGTGCGAGTCGACGTCGGTCAGTATGGAGTTGGTGCGGAGCTGCTTCAAAGTGCCGGAGGAGGAGAGGAAGAGGGGGGAGGCATCTTGCACCAACCTTCATAAAGATAAGTCTCGTTAAAGGCATCGGGTCGTGGAATGTCCATGTCGTACAAACATGTAATCTGCGGTTTGACTCGACATCAGCATTTCCTTGTCCTTTACTCTGCCCGCGCAAAAAGGGATCGGATGCAATGGGTAGACAATAGTCGGGCATGGCTTACGTTGCGATGACCGCGGAAATGCTGCAGTAGCTTGATCTCGCGCAAGGCACGCTTGGCGAGAATCTTCTTGCTGAATACATTGGTGACTTTCTTGATGGCAACACCCTCATTTGTCTGATTGTTCACGGCGGCACTGGATTAGGGATTTGGTGGTCAGCAAGCTGGAGCAGGTCGAGAGCCTCAAAGTGGCGGGGGGTACTTTGCAGACCCTAGGACTGGGCTTATGCAACTGCGCAGCGCAGTCAAACGTCGCAATACGAGGGGCGAGGAGGAGCTCACCAAACAATACCGTATGCACCTTGGCCCAGCTCCTTTGTCACGGTATATCTCTCGTCCACAATAAAGTCCTGGTTAAAGACCTTGAAGACCTTGCGTCCTGAGAGGTCGGCCATGACGTCCGGTATCTGCGCGAGCTGCGCGTCGAAAGGGTGGTATCGAAGCGGGGGGGAAGAGCAGAGCTTTGGCAGAGCTGAGGTGAGGGGGCGGGAGGGGTCTTGGGACGAGACGAGAACGAGGCGAGACTGTCCGCTAGGGTTTTCTTGAGACTTGACAGGATGGATCGACGAAAAGTATGGTCTCCAGAAGCGACGCAAACCGCAAGATAAATATATCGCAAGGCGAGGAGCAAGCAACGGGGAACGCAACAGAAACGGATGTTGACGCAGCAGACTTAGCTTGGGCGGGGACACCTTTTTGTACCATCCCTTAAATCAATGAAGTGACGACGGCTCAAATGTGCTGGAGCGGGATGGACCAGTTGACTGGTGCAGCCATCGAGCTGGCCAGCCAAGGGTACGGTACGGGTACAGGTACGGGGCCACGATCCGCGGTACCTGTATTCCGTACTCAGGGGACACGGATGGGCGTGGACAGTGGCCGAAGTGGGTGGTGGCGAGCCCGTACTAACTAGTACGAGATGGCTAGAGGCACCACACAGAGGCAGTCCCCCGGTACCGAGTGCAATGCAGTCCAATGCAGTCTCCCAGCGTCAGTGACTGGTGGGGGCTGTTCAATACGTAGTACCCTGTTACCAGTTACCAACTGCCTGATCAGCTTCAGCCTAATTGAATACCTCCCAGTATCCGCCACGAAGCCCAATCAGACCCCCTACACCTGTACCCTGCCACCGCCAATGCTTCTAAGCGCGCGCCTGCCCGAGCTGCGCCCGTTCACGCTACAAGTACGTGGACTGTCAGAGCATTCTAACACTGCGTACTCCGTATTCATCATTAGGCTTTCTCCTGGAAGAGAAGGACGAAGAACCATTCGTATCACAATCGGGCGATAGATTAGCGGGCATGTTGTCGTCGGTTGCTGCGAACATTGGGATCAACGTAGCGTCTTCAGGACCCGACCCAATCTTCCGCCCCCAAAGCCCGGGTCCAAGACCCCCCATCCACCCCTGGGACCGATCCAGCCCTACCACGTCTTAGCTTGTCAAAGACGTAATCACTTGGAGTTGCGGCTGACCATACAGATTCCATAGGCGGGGGCTGAGAATACCGTCAGCTTACATCTAAGTAAGACGCCCCCAGAAACACGAGCATGTCGGTAGATTTCCAATCCGGTTTGGCCGCGCAAATAAGATTAGAATGCCAAGGACAGACGGATGGATAACAAACACACATATGACTTCCATGCCTCTCATCCAGACTGTGTCGAAACGCTTCCCCTTCGTCCCTGTTCGGCCGGGCTTCTCTGTCCATTGATTATAACTGGAAATGTTTCTTCTGACTCAAGCCTCTAGGTTTTATCATCTATAATAAGAATATGTGGTCAACAATCGCCGTGCATGACAGCGGCGTTGACCGAGGTGTGATCCCATATCTCCAGCAGCGCGTATCCTGCCAGTATGTCAATGGTGGCAATGCTACCCACTACTTCTCAACCACACCCTTCAAGAAATTCCTAGAAAACCTACTGCATTGCTCAAACGCCTTTGTAAATCCGTCGTCGCCGCCATAGTACGGATCGCTCACCACCTCCGCCTTGCCCGTCCCGCTAAACTCTCCAAAGAGCATCACTTTGGCCCGTGTATCCGGATTCCCCTTGTGCAGCCGCTGCAGGTCCGACAGATTCGATCGATCCATGGCAAATATGTAGTCAAAAGTCTCGAAGTCGGTTGTTTTGAACTAGGCCGAGCGCCGCTGACCTTAGCTTTTGCAATTCCAATGCCTCCAAGGAGCGCCCCCCCATCAAAAAGTAACTTACACGTCGAGCGGCATGGTCGTAGTCTGTGATCCCATTATCCTCCAACGTGGAAAGCGTTCGATAGTCTGGCTCGTCGCCCGCATGGTATCCAGCTAGACAGGTGTCAATCGCGAATTAGCTTTCCGTCGCCACGTTGTGCGTCTTTTTCGCGAGCTGGCGCCAACCGTACCTGTTCCGCAAGAGTCAATCTTGCCAATTTTGCCCTTGTATTGCGGTTGTTTGGCTAAACTCTGAAAGATGCCTTCTGCCATCGTTGACCGGCATATATTGCCTAGGCAGACGAACAGCACAGAGACCGGTTCGGGCATGTTGACGGCTGGCTATGATGTACGAAACTTGGATCGGGCAACTTTCTGAGACCCCGCCAAAAAGAGAGGTGCCTGATAGAGGGGCTTAGCTATCACTAACCCTTACACAGTTCGGGGGCAAAATATTAGGCCAAGCCCCACATGCATGCTCTATATGATAGATAAGATTGACGGACAACTACGGAGTAACAAGCAAGTACTTAATGCATCCATGGGCTGTGATGTAGTTATTTACTACGGAGTACCTACTTAAGTATCTAAGAATGTATGCCGCGACCGTGATTATGCTTGGCGAACAAACGCCTGTGGCTTGTTTGTAGCTCTTTTTGATTTGTGTCCGACTACGACGGCGGGCGGAGCATGCCTAATGGCATACGGGTTTTCTCGCATGATTTGGAAACGACAAGCTCACAGTATCAGCTGGGTCATACAATGTGGGATGCAACTAATTTGGATTATTTTGCTTTGTTTCCTTCCCCGGCTCTTGCAATTGCTTCTCGGGCCACCTTGAGGCCCAGCATACCCTGGTTTTCACATTTTCAGCCGTTCCCACGTCAAGTACCATTTCGGTCGATATCCCAAACCCAATGGAAAATAGAAGAACAAAAAGACACAGAGCGCCTTGCTAAAGAGATGAGATGTTATACAACAGTAGGGATACGAAATCCATTATCATAAAATGTTGTCGTTTGCCGATTTGTCGATTGATTTTCTTCAAGCGATCCAACGGTCATGTACAATAATACAGTGGTTAGAATCAGGCACCAACAGCCTGCCGTTGACGCTCTCGTCGCAACGTCTCTAGCACTCCAATCACGCCATTGTTGCGGATTCGCTCCAGTACTAATCTCATGCCATCACGACTTTTGCCGAGTTGGTCGAGCGTCTTAGTCGAAGCGAGAGTCTCAATGCTGCGTTGGATGCCTGTTGTTCCCCAGCCGCCAATAATACCAGATATGAGACCACCTTCCTGGTGAGCTTGGCCAAGTTTGCCACGAAGTTTTTCGCCAAGTCTTGACCGGAAAATGACGGACGTGGTTACATCGGTCTGGCTCGCCATATTCTCTGCTGGCAGTTTGAAGTTCTGTTGTTCGATGACGGAGAGAACGCCGGTGAAATTGAGGTTTCGGCTCTCGGTCTGCATCCATCCTTCCTTGATATCGACGACACTTGTCTCTAAAATATAAGATGCCTTGTCGCCACCAGAACCGCCCGTGACACTGCCAGGTAGTAGCTTGAATACTGCACCGGGCAGACGGCTCTTTTTCAGATGAATCCTGGTGGTATGAAGCCGCTGTGTCTCGGCGTCGACATGGCTAGAGATGGTATCGGTGCTCAAAACATGGGCCGCGAAAGGATTGAGTTGTGGAGAGGAGTAGCGGAGGAAGTAGGCAAGCGTAACCGTAGGGAACGGATGAGAGTATTGGTGGGCGGTCGTGTGCGTAAGAACCATTGTCACTGGTGCGAAAATTGATGAAAGGTGACGAAAAGTACGTATGCGAGTAGTGGCGAGACCCTTCCGTCAATGTTGAATTGTATTGTTGGTGCGTGCGGCCCTCGAGCTCACTCGGAGATTTCGGTCATGGACCACAGCAAATTTCGGTGCCTTGCCTTGGCACCTACTGTACAAATAAAGATAGAAGACGGGAGGCAAATACAAAATCAACGATCCCAATCAATCGAACTTGTTATGAGTATACACTGACAAGAACGCGACGATCCGGTTGATGGCGGGGGGGGTGAAGGGGAAGAAGAAGTATTGACGGAAGGAGAAGAAGGCAAGATGGCACCCAGGCGTTTCTACTCGAAGGGTAATCGAATGATAAAGATGCCAATGGCGGGAGGCGAACTTTTCCCCCTGCTGGGATTGGGCCATTTAAAGCCTGTTGATTGGTTGCCAAAGCGGGGAAAGCTGCGGGAGAGCAACTTGGGGACATCAGACACGTGATTGTTTGCTCGGTGTGGTTGAACTCTGGTGGCCTGTCAACTTGAGGAAGTGGAGACCTACAGTTCCACTGGGGTCTTTCGTAGGACTTTGTCCGCACGTCGACCCGCAGGAGGCCGAGAATTCGCTCCTGGTCAGAGACGGCGAATTTGTGACGCGATCGTCATGCAATGGTGGCGCTACTAAACTCAGTTTCCGCATGTCCATTCTGTGTGCCAGATTTGTTTTCGATTGGCTACATTCGTCCGGGAACGAAGGGGAACCTCTCGTCCGTACACAGTGCTCTCTATTCATTATGACGTGCCCAGTACCTTCTCTGAGTAAGTCTCGCCATCCCGTAAAGTTATGCATTAACACCTACGGCTTTAAAGGATAGGTAGCTAAGAATCCTGCAACGTATCTGCAGACTAATATTTTTTCTTGTACACCATACAATCAAAAATTTTCTGCTTCGTAATAGTTACATCCTTTCAAACAGCGGTACCGCGGGAGCAACGCCTGCACCGCGATTTGGAAACTCAATCTTCAGTCCACTCGGCTTCCCATCAACCCCAATTTGAAACTCGCTTCGAAAGGCTGTATTCATGATAGCTGTATACATGTCGGCATAAATGATCCAGTGATCTCCAGACACGTGCTGAAAAGTGAATCCGTGGCTGAATTCCGCCTCTTCTCTGTCTGACTTTAGGACCGTCCTTTTAGAGTCGTTAGGATCTGGCTCTTCGCGAAGCCTAATTGGTCCAAACCCCGGGTGGTAATACGCTCCAACTAGCTGGCTTGTGTCGACTGTCGCAGGCAATGGTGCGCTGGGTCGGTCTGGATAGAGGTTGTCGAGGGCGTGTTTCATCCAATTCGCTTGCTTGTCTAACCCCTCTCTCGCGCTTTGGATCAATCCATTAATACATTGCAAATGCGTTGGCGGAGAGATATTGCCCTGATTAACACTTACCTGGCTTCAAAGTCGAATCGTTCTTTCTGAGGAATACCCAGTTTATCCGCGATCAGTTTAGTAATCAGTATGTTCTGGACGTGGTTGGATGTCACGGCCGTATTTCCGAACGCCACAACACCGTACTGAAGTTGCGGCAGCCAGTATACATAGGCACCATAGGCATGCATACCGCCCGAGTGCTTGTATACGAGCTGGTTGTACAAGAACGTGCGCTCCCATCCCAATCCGTACAGTACTGCATCGAAGCCTCCACTGGGCAATGGGTCCGCTATCATCCTAGGGGTTTTGATGTCCTTGTGAACCGCTTTTGAAAGCGGTCCGGTCTCATGAAGCAAACTTTGAACCCATTTCGCATAGTCCAGCACATTGGAAAAGATAGCGCCAGATCCGCCTGCCTGCGTCACGCCAATGTATGGCACCTCGGTATAGTTATTCTGGTGAGGGTCCCATTCGTACCCCGAAGCAAGGTGTTCTGGAGCGTTGACGGCATCCTCAAGGTCGAAGTACGTAGACTTCATACCCAATGGACTCCATATTATATCTTTCAAGACGTTACCGAGCCATTTCCCTGTCAATGTCTCCAAAACATGACCCAGCGTGATATACATGGCATTAGAATATACCCACTTTGTGCGAGGTTCTCCAAAGAGAGGTAGGTGGCGCAGCTTGCGTACAATTACCTTTGGAGTTTCTTGCACGCCGTTTTCCTCTTTCAAGGCGGCCATGTCTAAGCTTCCAATACCAGTTCGATGGCTGGCTGCATCCTCGAGCGTAACGTGGGCAGTCGACCATTCATTCTGCAGGACAAAATCATCCCTGATGAGTGAAGAGATGGGCGTAGACCAACCTTGAGACAGCTGCGAATAATTTTGACCATCGATTATCGATGCGAGAGCAGCGGCAACATAGGCTTTAGTTGTGGAAGCTCCGTACCATATGGTCTCTGGAGTAGCTGGCTTGTCTGGCAGCGTTGCGAACCCATATCCCTAGTGATCTGTTAGCAGACGTTCGTGCGCCTCGAACCGATATGTGATTGGTGTTGTGCACCTCTGCAAAGATCTTTTGGTCGTCTATGACAGCAATAGATAGCCCAGGAACTTTCCAGCTCTCCAATGTGCTTTTTACAAACTCGCTAAAGTCTTGGTCCAGCGGATTGGATGTCGCTGGCTTGGTCTCCAAAATAGGCTTTTGCTCGGCTACGGTAACCCCGGCTAGAATGCCCGGAAGGATCGCGACGACGTACGCCAAGCTATGTGGGAGACGGATACTGAGCATCATGGCAGTTTTGGTCACTCGCAGAAGAGACAACAATTGGGGCAAATCAATGTTTGATATTCACGTTCATCTCATAATCGCGGGGTACATTTGATAATCGAGTCTGTTTGCTCCGTATGGAGCACGAGGCTGGGCTGTGGTGTCAACCAGTTTATGGAGTAACTAGTTACCGAGTACTCCGTAGTTATTAGCGTATTTGTATGTGTGTCTGGCCCGCTGCCCCAATCAAGTACCCCGCCGGCTCCCAAGTCCGGTTGTCGGGCATCTGGCACTCTCCAAAAGCTGCCGCCGGCCGGATGCACACAAATCGCATCGCATCCACCCGCGAAACTTCTTCAGTCTCCATCGACCGACCTGGTCATTCTGCGCTCACTTCTTTCGCAAAGTGCATTGTCGTATACGTCGAGGGGCTAGCAGGGATCGGCTCTATCCCGACTCTCATACACACCATTTGGCGAGTGATTCCCTACTGTTTCAACTACAGATTATGGAATCATTCGTCATCAAGACGCCGTGCTCGAGCGCCAACATCGGCCCCGGCTTCGATGTCATTGGCCTCGCACTCTCCAAGTACCTCGAGCTAGAAGTCACCATCGATCGAAGCAAGACATCCTCCGACCAGGCGCTGAATTGCAAAATCACATGCGAGGGCCAGGGAGCCGAAAGCGGCGACATTGAAAGAGACCCTCAAAAAAACCTCATCACAAGAGTTGCGCTGTATGTGCTGAGATGCCATGGCCAGCGCACATTTCCCGTGGAGACCCACGTACATATCAAGAATGACATTCCTCTGGGCAGAGGTTTAGGTAGTTCGGGTGCTGCTGTGGTTGCTGGCGTCATGTTGGGCAAGGAGGTTGGTGGGCTGGACTTAGACAAGAACCGAATTTTCGACTATTGTCTCATGATTGGTACGTATTTGCACTTTTGCGCAAATATTCTGGTCGTCGGCGATGGGAGGCAATCGACGTGTAACCGTGGAAACTAACATCTCTACAGAGAGACATCCGGACAATGTTGGTGCTGCCTTGTTTGGAGGCTTCGTCGGAACATATCTTATGCCCTTGAACTCCGAGGACGCAGCCAGAATAGAGATCCCCCTTGCGGAAGTCCTGCCATCACCTGCTGGCGGTGTAGATACTGGGAAAACGCCACCTTCGCCACCAGTTGGCATTGGTCATCACATCAAGTTCCCCTGGGCCAACGAAATCAAAGCCGTCGTCATCATCCCCGAGTTCGAGGTCAAAACCGCCGATGCCCGACGTGTACTGCCTGAGAGGTATTCCCGACCGGACGTGGTATGTTGCTCCTATGCCAAACGAAATTGCAGGGTGGTTTTTTTTTCACCCTTTAGAAAGCAGCAGAACTGATTTGCGTTTTACAGATCTTCAATCTCCAACGAATTGCTCTCCTCCCCGTCGCGCTCGGCCAGTCCCCCCCCGAGCCAGAGCTCATCCACCTCGCCATGCAGGACAAAATCCATCAGCCATACCGCCAGACGCTTATTCCCGGCCTGGCAGAAGTCGTCGAGTCCATGTCTCCCAAAACCCAGCCGGGTTTTCTGGGCGTATGTTTGTCTGGAGCAGGCCCCACCATCCTCGCTCTTGCAACAAGTAATTTTGAGGAAATTGCGAGTAAAATCATTGCTACCCTAAAACAGTATAATGAGAGCAAGGACTTGGTTTGTAGATGGGAAACTTTGGAACCTGCAGAGGGAGCGCGTGCAATTCGGTAGAATAATTGGCAAGCAAAAGTAAATGCTTAGAATATAGACGACGTTCAGGATACCGAAATGTTCACTCCAAAAGGGGTTGTTGTACTCCGTACCGCCTATCGTAAAACACAAAATTTGGTTCAAACTTCAATGCGAGCCTTGTTTGACATCCCGGCCTGACAAGCATTGTTTTCGTGTAGTTTCGCTCCTACATGTGTCGGTACATGCTCGTCGCGACGTGCTACCCCGAGCACCGAGCTGCCGTCATCGGCGTCCACACCCGTCACATATTCAGACCACCCTTCCTTATCATCACCCCAAACGAGTACATACAAGTACTTGAGTGTGAATGCTCCATGCCTCAGAGCAGCCCATCTATGCCTCTTTTGATTTCTCACCACCCATATGCTTTTTCATTATTTTGATTCCTCCAAACCGTAATTCAAAATGTCCTCTCCTCCCCCGCCAGGAATATACGTCCCCGTCCCTACCTTCTTCGCCTCCAAACAATCGTCATCCAACCCCGACCCCGCCATCCCTCCCGTCGACGTTGACACTCAGTCCGCCCATGCCATCTATCTGGCCAAAGCCGGTATCAAGGGGCTCGTCATCTTCGGCAGCACTGGCGAATGCGTACACATCCACCCGCGTGATCGCAAAGTGGTCTTGCAAGGCCTGCGAGATGCCCTCCACAAAGAAGGATACCAAAACTATCCCATCATTGCAGGCACAGCAACGCACAGCATCGAAGAGACGGTAGAGCAGCTCGTTGATGCCAAAGAAGCTGGGTCGCAATGGGGCATGGTTTTGGCACCAGGATATAATGCTGCTGTGACGCCTCAGGACGGCATTGTGAGGTGGTTCACTGCGGTGGCGGATCGAAGTCCAATTCCTATTCTGATGTAACTATGTCCCACTCTCACTGCAGTTGCAGTCGCACCGACTGATATTGAACTAGATACCACTTCCCTGGCGTGTCTAACATGGTCAAACTTACACCTGCTACGTTTGCCCTACTCGCTGCCCACCCCAACATTGTGGGATGTAAGCTCTCGCACGGAGACGTCTCGCAACTCACGCAAATTGCACTCAACCCTGCCATTGACGCTAAAAGTTTCCACGTGTTTACCGGTCTGGGGCAGCAGCTCCTCCCGGTAGTGTCGGTGGGCTGCGTCGGCGCCATTGACGCATCGGCAGGGTTCTTTCCAAAGTCCCTGGTGAGGTTGCTGGAGCTGTCGTCTAAGAAACAGCCTTCAGAGGAAGAGTTCAAGGAGAGGCGAGAATTGCAGTATAAGGTCAGCTGTATGGAAGAAATTGTGGTTAAACATGGTGTCGTGGGAATCAAGGAGGCTATTAGCCGTTTGAGAGGGTTCGGTGACGTGGATGGCTCGAGGCTGCCTCTCCGTGGGGTAATTCCCGGGGACGGAGAGTGGGAGAAGTGGGAGGCTGTGCTGAAAGCAGTGGAGGATTTTGAGAAGCGGCTGTGACTGTCGTGAGTTTCTGCCTGTAACATGTGTGTCGTGGAAGCAAGTGATACATGTGTTATTTCATTGGACTGCAGTTGGAATCTACCAGGTCCATGTTCTTGACGCTAGTAGCAAAATATACGGCATTGAAGTAGACGGAAGCAAAATTCAGGAAGAAGTAACTGCATTGAGAAGGCGGAGCTTGTAGCCTTGTAACTATAAGCAAGCATGAAGAACATCATGCGGCGAGAATGCCACTGAAGCTTTAGGCGACTGACTCTCGTTGAGGACGGGCTGGCTTCAAGCTCTGACGAGGAACCATATAGTTATTTAGTTCAAGTCCAAACAAACTACGGAGCGCCCATTATTTCATTTCCCGCTCTTTCCCAGCCCTCAAGGCGGGGAGTAAGATAATGTTTGTTGTCAAATGTTCATTTCTGGCATACTAAAACCTCCATCTGCATTCAGTGAAATCCAAACAGGACAGTATGATGCAACATGCCGAGAGACTGCGACATCCCACCAGGTAAGGCTTTGCCCCCTCTACCCCCCCTATTATGAACGTTGCGAGTTTGGATGTGAAGATAGATCCCCAGATATGTTGATGTAGCACGACATTTACTATCTCGGTGTAAATCTAGAGTCAAGGGAGAGCCACGGTGGTGGTACAGCATTGCCTTTTGACGCCGCTAATTGGCGCGAGAATGTTGAGCTCCTTATCAAAAGCGGTGCTACAGTGGGGTCCAAATGCATAGTCCTGCTTTGTTAGGCTAGAGTACTATAAATGACGCTGTAGTTGCTCTACCTGTTAGTAGTGACCAGTAGTTACTCCGATGTGACACAGCGTGTAATGTCTGGGATTGGTGATATTATTCGAGCCCCAAAGATATACGGAGTATCCGGGAGTACTCCGTACGGATTTCAGAATACGGAGTGTCGTGGTCCGTCCTACAATAGTTATTCCGCACAGCTGCACCCACTTTACCACAGTAGGGGCGTGCCCCTGTAAATCCGCAAAATGACGCCAACCTCGGCTGCGGCAGGGCGGGAATCGTCTCAACTTACCGAGTATTGCTTCTACAGTTGCTTCAGTCCGCGCTACCTCCCGCACGTCGGCAAACAGGGGGCCGGAATTTTGTTTTCGTTCTCATCTTAGAACTTTTTGTTCTTCTTTCCGTTCGTTTTTTTTTCATCCATCCTTCTCGTGCATGGACGTCGGTGTTTGCTGTGCTTGGATTGGACATTTCGACCCCTGAGGCACCATTGCGCCAACCCACGAAATAACCGACCTGTCGCGACAGCTATGGCATCGGCTTCAAGCAAAGTTGGTGGCCTTGCCGTTGCTGTTCGCGTCATTGTGCCTGTCGCTCTCGGATCCGCCGGCTATGCAGCATCCAAAGTTCACTGGCCTACCGCGATCCATTCCTTCCTGACTGGGCCGGGGCGCACGTCGCGAATCTTGTTGCTCCTCTTTGTGGTGTTTAACTGGAAAAACCTACCATTCGCGTGGACTGTATGCATACATCTCGCGCCCTTCGCTCTCAAGAAAAGCTACTGGATCAGAGGACTAATCTGTACATAGTATCGAGTCTTTTACGCCATCGTCTACCACAACATCCTCCGCAAATCCCCCGACCTCAGCCCACGCGCGCTCTTCAAGCCCATGATCTCCGAAACCCGCGCGCCGCTCCTTGAGATTGATTACAACCTACACAAGTCCAATTCGACATATTTTACTGATCTGGACATTGCGCGAACTCATCTCGTTTCGTACCTCACCCGCCCCGCGATGCGCAGCCTCACATACAATGATAAAACCGGCCTCGTCATCGACCCTCAGACCAACAAGCCCGCCAAGGGACCTATGGGCATCATGCTCGGCTCTGTAGCCTGCACATTCAAGCGCGAGATTCGCGCATACAGGGGCTACGAGCTATGGAGTAAAGTTCTGTCTTGGGATAGGAAATGGCTGTACATGGTCACGCACTTTGTGCCCAAGGGCACTGCCAAACCTACCGAGTGGCTGGACCCACGCTTCGGAAAGGTCAGGACGAGAAGCGGTAAAGACGCGTCTGGCGGGTGGGAGAAAAAGATTCATGCGACTGCCGTGAGCAAGTACGTGTTTAAACTGGGTCGCTTCACCGTCCATCCGGCGATTGTGTTGGGCGATTCGGGATTGCTCCCGGAGCGGCCAGGCGGTTGGAGAAGCGGCGACAACCAGGTTGGTGATGAGAGCGTTGATTTGGGAGTTGTGAATCTGTTGGCGGATGGAGAGTGGGATTGGAAAAGGGTGGAGGCGCAGAGGAGGAAGGGCATGGAGATTGCTGGGCATGTCCAGGCCTTGGATGAGACAACTGAGTTGTTTGACGGGGGTACCTATGGTGCATTGGCGAATATTGGGCCGTGTTGAGGACCGATGTGTGGGAATGCATTGTGTGATTAGATTATTTAGATGCTGTGCCGTGTGTTCTGATTTTGCCACGAAGATAGACCAGAATATTGTGTTGTGCGCATAGATTGTACCGAAACTTGGGAGTTTATTCTGACACACCACCCCTTCCTCTGCTTCGTGCGGCGTTATTAATGTCCGCAATTTGGAAGACAGGCCGGACGTTGATTTTCTGGGATTTTTTCGTAGCCTTCTTGTTAGTTTCTTTTGAGGATAAGTCTTTCCTTTAGATTTGTGATCCGCCAGCCTGCCCCTGTAGTTCGGTGCTTACCTTGGACGACGAGTATGACCAAGTGCCCTGGCGAATGCGGCTTCCATACGCTTACATGCATTTTGCTCAATCTCAGGTTGCACTTTGCAACCCGCAATCCCATTCATACACAAACATTTGTCGGCAAATCACCAGCATTGGGGTTGCCCATATCATATCTCCGTTTCAACTTAGGAAGTATAGCGTACTGTTATAATGGCTGACAGCCCACGATTATTTGGTCGGGTGATTCCGAAAACATTGTATTCAGAAGATGATGTCTGTTTTTCCTTTGCACTTGGGCACAGAGAGTATGAAAGCTGATACATCTATACAGGGTCCGGGTCGAATCACCGCTCTAGGAGCTCGGAAAAATTTGGGAATATCTGCTGCGAGGTAAAAACCGTATAAAGCTTGCGTGCTTACTGAGAAGCTCCTCGCATTTCAGGATGGCTGATGTATCGTGTGTACAGTCGAACGGGTCCGGCTCCGATGTTGGTAACAGGCGACCACAATGGACGCATCATCTGGTGGCGGCAAAATGAGAAGGGAGAGATGGAAGAAATGCGCGCAGCAAAAGGCCACGGAGTTGCCGTAAAACATCTTGTTGGTCTTCCTTTGCCAGTGGTCTGCTGTCAATTTAACACGGGAAGCAGATTCTAGTCAACGAAGAGATGACGGTTTCAGCTTCAAGAGACGGCGCTCTCCGCGTTTGGTATCCCGGCACCTACCTAGATATTGACCAAAGTCTCGGTTTTGACATCGGCGCCACTTGCACTCGCACAATTCATTATTCCAGCGGAGTTGACAACCCCGTGCCTGTGTCCAGTTGCGGTGTCCTGAGCTGCGATGTGTTCAGTGCGTACCCGGATCCTAGCGCCCGCATTATATCAGCAGGCAACGACGGGACCGTCAGAGTTTGGGATCTCAGCGGATGCGAGACTAGCCGCGGTAGACTTCCGGGCCGCGTAGTGTCAGTACGATGGCATCTCAGACCAATGTGTGCAGGTAAAGGCCTTGCGTAGGTCGCTATGGGAAACACTCTAGCGGTATGTGGCTCATTCCCGGTGAGAAGCTGCGGCATAGCTAATGCAAAAATGAGGTGAAAGCTTTGGGACTCCGTCTCGGGCGATCTGAAGATGTTGAAGCAGTTCGATGACGGAAATTGTACCTCTCTGGCAATCCATCCCAGTGGACAGCGTCTTGCGGTTGGTACTTCTAGCGGCAACATACACTTGATACGGACGCGGGGGCGGATGCAGCGGAACGAGTACTATGAAACCCTCGGTCCGGCCAGGGTATATACAAGTCAGCATCCTGTTTCCGCACTCGAGTTTGTCTCGGACCATCTTGCTGCCAGCAGCGGCGGCGAGGCCATTACAGTATATGACGACACCGGGGAATTTGCCAAGATGGTTAGAGAAGATGGTATAGAATGGGACGGTTTCGACTTTGATGACGTATCTGCCTTACAGGATACTGAACAATTTTTTTTTGGGCTTAAAGCGAGCGCACATATCTGGAGGATCATGCTCCTTAAAGACGAAGAGCCCAAGAGCCTCGGATCAAACTCAGGGTCTATAGGTGATCTAGCAGCAAAAAGCAAGTAATCAGAGTTTGGTACTACTTCATAAACCGATAGGATAAATGCAGATTGTACCTACGCTTAGTAGTACGAATAGAAATATGAATGGGAATTGGAAGGCCGTGCTTTAGCCCTAGCTCTATCTGCATGTAATTGAGATATTGCGATAGTCTCATCATAACAAGAGATGGTACGACAAAATGCACGATCTATGTATGCTTATGGCTTTAATTAGTAATAGCGGACACTAATAAGTAAACAACGGAACGTTACCTAACAAGGAGAAGCTATTCTGACTCTAATTGCTACAGTCTATAGTCCAGTCAGCACAAAGCCGCCATGGCTAGATAATGTTGTTCTTTGGGCATCCCTTTTAAAGGTCTGATGGACTTGGGATCCCTGGAAGGAATATAAATTTCAGGCCCCATGCCACGAAGGTGACAAGGCGGGGAACGCACAACACAGTCTGATCCATGGGCCATGGTCGTCCATCCTGTGGCTATTTACTTTGTCGGTAATGTTGATGCTCTTGCAGGAGAGGTCATTGTCGACAGCTAGGTTGGTCATATTAGCCTTGAGGAGCTCGTTTCCAGCCTCGACGGTGGCTGTCCACCACGCTTCGCAGAGCACAATGACTTCAGCCCAGCCATTCTAGACTGAAATGAACTTCACTAAACCCGGCCCAATTTGCATCCTGGAATTGAGGACATCGAAGTTCGCGCTTCGTCAAGAGTCATTAAAGCTGCTCCAAGGTCGTGGCCTAGGGCGGCAAAACTTTCGAGGGCACCGCGACTCATGCCGATTTCGTCGTCGCGGAGAAGGCCGTTTAGGATCAACTGGCATGGTTTGTTTGTTGGGGAGGCAAATGCGCCAGCTGGCATGCTGCGGAGGAACCGAGGACGCCGACTCCCATGATGGTGACGCTTGTACTGTCAATTCTGGGCGGTATGTGAGAGGGATGACACAAGTCGACTTCTGTTGATGTGGAAGACCTGCTGCCGCAGACTAGAGTGACAGCTGTCACGGTTGAAGTAGCTGCTGGTGGGCTTTACCTTTCACAAGGCAGCAGGAAGCAACCTGTTTTGGAAGGGTAAAACCAGATCGCGCACTGGAAATCAGCTTACATCGCTTCTTCGTGAGTCATGTTTTCTCATTTCTTACCTCAGTTTATGTCTGCGGAGGCACTCATCTCCCTGGGTGCTCTCGTCCTGCTAGTCTAGCTACATTTACCCCGTCAAGGTAGTTCATCACCTGGTGTACGCTCACTGGTGTTTCTTATCCACGGAATAGTGTTGTACATGCCAACACTTGACAACAGAACGACCACCGGGCCGTACGCGCCATGAAGTGGAGATGCTCTCTCTTCGCTTTTTACCTCGAATTCAGCGTGAGGGTGAGTTTCTTTCTTACCCATGATGCAGGTTGTCCTTATTTCTGGTTTGATCATCTACGGCGTTGGAGGATAGAATTAGTATTTTCTGACTGTTCATGCGAATGGAAAGCGCATTGTTGTCTCGGTTCAATGTGCTCGGCCTCCGCGCCTTTGCAATGCAGCTGGGTGACCTTGGCGTCAAGTAGGGAACAACTCTGCGAGTAGTGAGTGTACTGCCCGACTACACCAGCCTCGTAGTCACGCTAGCATTGATGGTCATGGAATGAAACTTGGCTAGCAAAACGTCCATGAATGTTGGAATGGCCCCGTTCTGCTATGGAGTTTGGCAACAGAAAAAAAAAAGCCCTACATGAGGTTCATGACTGAACATGAATAGTGGCCTCTGGCTACACAATTCTTCGCGTGACAGAGTCGGACTATAGGGGCCTCACACTTTCATGGTCGAGGTAACCTTATCTTCGTTGCATGCTACGCGGGCTTTGCAACGCCGGCATAGTTCCCTCGACTGCGGCATAACGATTCCCGTCCGGATATAGCGAAGAAGCAAAAAGCACGGTTGACGTTATGACGTAGAAACTGAACAAACGGCCTTCGTGTTTGTGATCCACGACATGCGAGAGACAGAGCGCGCGATTATCGGCAAACAAAACGGAACAAGAATGCAGTGCGAGCTGTATAGTAGGAGACCGCCAGTTGCAGCTTGACTCCTAAAAAACTTAGCTCTTTGTCTCGTCGTGTCTCTGGTTTTTATACGCTTTATATGTACGGAGTATGGTTCAGGGTTGTAAATTTGGGCTTCAATATGGGGCTACATGTCTCCGGGATGGGATTGGATCTCTCTATGTAGACCGTCCTATCTCCTAGATTCCGGAGAGGCTCAGTGGATGTATCAGTGGGGCCAGTCAGCTAATGGCTAGGGGACCCTAGGAAATTAAAGACACTTCGTTGTACGGCTTAATTTCCTATAGCAACAAATGTTAGTTATTATGTGTCCTGTCATTACAAAGAGCTACGCTGCGCTTAAGGCAGCTCTAAGTACGGGGTACGGGGTACTCCATAGTGTACTAGGTTTTAGTGGACCACCGGGGGTCACTAGAAGTCCACAGGAAAAACAAGGGGGTAGAAATGGGAAAACGTGGGCTCAGCGATACCTCCACTGAGCCTCGCCGGAATCTAGGAGACAACCACGGAGTAGTCCCTCCGTACTGCGGTTATACTTTGCGTGTCTGAAAGCACCGCCGGCGGCCATCGGTCGAAAATAAGAACGCCGAGATCTTGATCCAGTTTTCTTGCAGACGCGGGAAACCCTGCGCCATGGTGACGATAAACAACGTCTCAGCTTTTTTTTTTTACGAAATTTGCGCCGAACCACATTGGCATGCGGGGGACAGAATTATGAGACCCTTAGCAGCGTGGCAACGTGGCTGGGTCAGCCGCGAAAGGTCACGTAAATTGTCCCCCGTATGATTGGACAGTCTGTATGTCTGTTTTCCTGCTTCCTATCGGTAAAAGTGCAACATGTGGAACCTGTACGCCCTGCTGATAAGACCTATGTACGGAGTAACTGCAGTATGAAGCAGCAAGTTTTTCTCATGGCTGCTGGTGCCGCACGGATAGGCTAGAAAACTAGTTCAGGAATCCCCCCGGCACGGAATCAATAATAGAATTCTTTAAAAATTTAATTCGCCGAACGCCCCATCGAGTAAAAATAGTCACAAAAGCCGCAGGCCCATACATACAAGTACCAAGCATGATTTTAGTTGCTCTACGAAAGAGTGGCCGGGTGCTGTTGACGAAACCCGACGGCCGAAGGGGTGCAAAATGATGATCCTTGCCGCTCGAGGAATTTGCGTCACGCTCGCTGTTACAATTGGACATGCTTGTGCGTGTGATGGCCAAAATACTGCGATGCGTCGAAATATTGATTAATATTACTGGGTACTACCTCAGCCGCAATCGGCAAATTCTGTACGGTCGATGGTCGGCCAATCCCGAGTGAGCATAGCCTGTACATGTGATGACTTGGGACTTTCGCCGCCGCAATGTCTATGGATAGCATCACTCACGGGGTGGATGGATTCGGATTTGTACCCGCCCACTTTTTTTTCCCAAGGCATCATGCCACTGAGTACTCCGTACGGAGTTATTGTTCAACATTTTCTCAGCGCGATGGGTCTTAATGGTGCAGCGTGTACTTCCGTATTTATGTGAGGAATGAGAGAAACCATTGATTACTCAATTCCTCTCAGAACATAAAGCCAAGATCTCTTATGTATGGGGTGGAAACGACTAAATAGAGCAGAGAGCCTAAGAGACTTGAAATTGCTACCGTAAGAAGTAAGCCATCTCATAATATTATTCGTTCATATCTTCTTACGTTAGCGGTGCCGTGCCATGTTGCTTTGTGCTCTGTGTGAATCAGTGGCGTGATCTAAAATGAGACAATCTTCCGCACGGAGTATTACATGCAGCCTATCTATCTGTTCCGTACGGACTATTTCGACGTCCAACTTGTGCTTTTAGGTCTAACGGCAGCCAGCGAGGCTCCTAACTAACTATATATAAGGAGATACCTTCCAGGGCTTGTACTAACTGGCTACCGTCATCCCGCGGGCCCCGCATATCACATCACATCACATCACATCACATCACATCATATCACATTGCAGACGCAGACGCAGATGTAGACTCCACTACTCCGTACGGAGTACAGACACACAGAACACTGGCCGCATCCATTTGTCATTATCGTTCACGTTGCCCGTGTCAACAAGCAGCTTCGCTACAGCCTCACGTCCCTCTTCAGTGGCCGCGCGAGTGGTATGCGCCTAGGCATGACTGGCGTTGGATCCCTTTTGACCACTCTGCCAACTAGGCGAGTATCGACCTATTTACACCGTGGTTCAAATATACTGCCAGAGAACAGTGTTTGATGCCGCGCCATGGCCGTTTCAGCACTGCTCGGACGTGCCTATGTCATTGGTGCAGCGCGCCCACGACATTGCGGCATGATGTACCAGCAGGAACGAAGCTTTCGGGTTCTTGTGGTGAGAAGTTGTCTGACCAATTTTATCCATTTTTAGGCGTATTGGCTATGTGTCCGGAACCAAAGACTTAGCCCGCGAGGGCAGATGCGCGGTCTCACCACATAATATATTGTCCAGTAATCGTAATTTACAGGTTATATATTATCCGACACCATCAATGCTGCTCCTTTCTTGGCAGTTTCTATGAGCTCTCCTAAGGCTCAGCTCGATTGGAAGAAGCACCTCCGAAGAATGGCGGGAGAGACTCGCTGTCGGCGGGAATGACTTGCGGAACCGTCATCGCGCCACGGCTTTCGTAGCGACGCCAAACTGTGGGAAGTTGCGAAGTACTTCTACCTAAGATCCGATCTTGGTGCTCGGTATTCCGTACAAAGTATGGAATCCATAACTAGGTACCGCCTCTCTCTGCATTTAAAATCGGATAGTTATTTGGTGACGGGACCGGGCGTGGCATGGGCCGTTAGGACAGCGTCGATCCCGCTCCATATTATCGACCACCAATAAACTCCAATGCCTATTTTCGACGGCAGGTTGCAGTAAAATGCGCCTTTTGGGTCGTTAGTGAGCTCTGGCGTGTGTTGAGGGGCTTTTATAAGTTCGATCCGGAAAGTCGGGCTGGTAGACAAAGCCCAAATGCAACGTTCTAGAAACGTGGGAGCTGGATGAGGTTTTGGGATATGATGATACCCAACCACTTACTCCTACAAGAATTCAACTCGAGAGTGAATTAAGAATAATGTACGCTGCCGGTTGAAGCCATGTCTTGAATCTTCCAACCTACAATATAAGCTGTCACAAGGACCAAGGATGTCGTGAGACGCCTGACGGTTCTGACGATGACGAATTCGATGGCGAAGTCCTAGCCAGAATACAAGGACAATTCCACTAAATCAGGAGACCATAGCTTCTCACTTGTGACATACGTGGGTAATGCGGACTTCCCACGAGTCAATGACGCAGAGTTTAACCTTCAACATGCGTTGGTTATTCTTTGCGAAAAAGAATTAAAAATCCGCGGATTTTCTGCATCCCAACTTGCATAAAAAATGAACTGCAAGGGCTGATACGAACGCATGGCAAATATCGAACATAGGGCCTTTCTAGACAGTGGTTGCTTATATAAGCTTTCTACGGGGTGTGATAGTGAAGTGCAGTATTGACGTAGTATGTTTCCTCGCATTTCTGAGTATGCTGCCATGCAGGATGTTCGTGAGTAATTAATCGAAACGCCCTATCAGTTATGTGTGGCGGCGTGCTTAATGATCGAATAGGTCAAGACATGCTTCTAAAGCTGAATGTAGTGGCACACGCTTAGCAGTTTCTTCCTTCAAGTGCGCAAAAATTCTTATCCGGTGTGTCTCGCGTACCTGTTTCGATCTGTTCTTCCCACACACCGTACTGGTAATCCACTAGTCCGTACGCCTCAATACCATCGCAAAGTCGAATCAGTTCGTCACCCATCTTGGTCACACGTCGTTTGCTCATGAGCCTTTGCTGCGCTGAAATCTGACGATTCGACGACATGAGTTCTCTCTGTTGGAAGGCTAAAGCAAGCCATCCATGATTAAAGTCGTCCCACAGTTGAAGTCGTTCCTTGTACAGGGCTTCGTCATCAAGATGTAGGCCTGCATCCAAGTTAGCTATGTATTGGATGTAGTAATAGGAAGTCGTCATGTGCTTCTTACCGAGCTGCACCACATGCGTCAGCATCCAACCAGATATGTCCAGCAGGATTTCTGACGCCCTCTTCAACTGTCCGGCTTTGACATTGTGAAAGACCGTTCGTAACTGTCGATGAAAATCTGCCCACATTTCTGTCACGTCGCTATCACAGTTACAACGGAATTCCTGATGTGCCGCTGCGATTCTAGACTGTTCGCGCAGTAAATCATTGTGAGTATTTATACCTTGTTCAAATAGAGTGGCATCTCGGCGTGGATCCACGTTTGCCGACGTGCTCGAGACATGACTAGGCATAGGCGATGATGATTTTGTGAAGCAGAATGCATCGGAAGGGAAGTGAGTCGATACCGTGTTTGAGGGCAAGATATCTGTGGGTGGATTTTGCCAATATGTGACTTGCTCAGAGTCGTACATGAATTGTCGTGATCTCGTTTGCGAATCGTGGCAGACCGTCAACCCTGCACCATGACTACCAGCCGGCAGCAGTTGAGCACACAAGATGCCTTCGTAATCTGCCGCGCTGGGCAAGGAGTCAAGAGATGATACGGAGGCGGAAAACATGGCGAGAAATCTCTGCGGAGAGAATAGGACTTGGAAACAACCTGCTTTCTTGAACCTTTTCGGAGGCTGAACGTTGATATATCTAGTACGGGTAGGATTGTAGGTTGAGTCTGTTAAATTAAGACTCACTTCCTGACGGAGGATTGCGGGTGCCAAATGCGAAAGAAAAGCTCAGTTGATAGAATCAGTGCCGGTTGGCGAGATTGTGGTAGAACCGGCCTAATAAATATGCGGCCATCAGACCTTCTTTCCACACGTTTTGGAGCGCTGTTATGTATTAGATGATGTCAACTATAATTGGAAGGGGTCACCAGACAGCAGCGTGTTGGGCCGTCTTCATAGGCTTTTTGGTTCAGCTGAGCTTGGCTGGACCAGATGTGGCTGGCCGTGGCCGTGGCCGTTGTTGTGGCCTCCCAACTCCAAAACAAAGGGTAATACCTAGTATGGATGAGAATGGAATAGTCTGGTTAGTGAGCCCTATCTTTTGATGGTGTCTATTGGCTCCTAGAATGCATCCCATACGCTGAAGCAGGCGGCAAAGGGACAGTCGGTTGGCTGTCACAACATAGGATCGAAATACCGGCTGGGTGGTACCGAAGCTTTTTAGTTGTCTTTCGACCAGGGCGGGGATGTTTTTGGTAAGAAGGATTATTCAAGTCGCGACAGGAGCAATTTTGGCATATGGCACACGATATTGCCGGTAGTAGTGACGACTCTTGCCCCCTGATGTACGACCAAACAAGGAGCCATTACACAGTCATCGTTGTTTCCACTACCTCTTCCTGCATAATAAGCAGCAAGGGCTACGAGTTCGATGAGAAACAAACTCAAAATTTTGCGACTGGTGCGGATGATTGGGTCTCGACCGCCAGTCACGAGGGCCAGTCACGAGGTTGCATGGCCGGTTAAATTTCCGCGAAAGATTGGCTTGGCTTTAATTCTATGGAACCATGGGCAGCATGGGCATCATATGCAGCGTACAGTACATCTAGGCTCTGCGGACCGCCGTGCTTATGTCTCCCAGTTGAGTCTGTTGGGTATGGTGCGAGGCGCTATTACCTGATGCTACGGCGCCAGCGATCAAATGGCCTTGGAAGAGGGTCAGTGCTTAGCACTAAAGCTGAGCAGGAAAATCAATATATTGAAATACTAGCAGATAGCAAGCTAAAATCAGACGGGTAAGCAGGCGATCAACTTGACGTTGAGTCCCACACAGTTCGTTCCGATATGTTCCTCCTGGGCAAGTCATGTCCGGCTCTTTATGTAGCCAATTTGCGAGTATGTGGAGCACAAGCTCATTTACGCGGGAATTTATTTGCAAACCGCTGCCGATTGGATAATGCCGATCAAACTTGACGTCGCTCATGTCTCGGCGAACTGCGTGATGGGCCCGAGTGGCACAGTCGTTTCGGCCGAAAGCATCCCCCAGAATACCGCAAGTGGCAACTCAGTGTCTCCGGTCAGTCACTCCAGCAAACTGGCTTCCTATCTTGCCATAGAGTTCGACATAAACTGCACGGAGCACAGCGTTGACATTAAGGTTCAGGGGAAAAGCTGAGTTCACCCGCCCGCCATTTGAAGCCCTGAGCGCACTAAATCAAACTAGTCCTTGAGCTATCGGGGTTACCGATGACAGTCAAGTCTCGTTGACAGCCATAAGGCTTCGGGCAACTGCAGATATCGTTGGCCAGTCTAGTTGGGACCATCAACACAAACCGGGCCGGCAGGCAATGCAGCCAGCCTCGCCTCTACTCTCTACTATGTAGATTACGGAGAAGGTGAGCCGAGTACGTCTTCGGGGCGGGGCTGATCGCCATGTAATTGCAGATCAGTCGCTAGCCAAGATCGAGCTGTTGTACTCCGTACATTTCTCACATTACCACGTTCCTGCAAGACATGTCAAACTGCAGAGTGGATGCACGGTGGATGCACTTGGGGCAACGGGAGGTAGAGAGGATCAGGATCGGCTCCACGTGGCGTCGCGGGAATGTGGAGAGGGAGACGTGCGCAATTTGTACGGCGGAGTACGAAGTACTGCTAAATATATGTCCTGCTACTCCGTATACTGCGCTGTTAGGTATCGGCTGTCGCAAAGCCACGTCGATCCGAATCCAATTATGTGCGACGGGTACGGAGTAGATGTTGAAAAGTTGGGGTGTGACGTTCCTGGCAAAAGAAAAACTAATTCTATGGAGAAGTACTGTTGGGGCGCCACTTGCCACTTGCCACCACACTACCTCCCTGCCACCCGTCAACCTCCAACCGCCAAGCCCACCCACCGGCAGAACCGAACCGCCGCAACGCCCCTTGATGAGGCCCTAGCCCCGTTGGCGCTTCCCTCCTCTTGTAACCCAAGCTTGTGTTGCTTGTCAACAGAAATTTAACTTTGCGCTAGTCCGACAAGTTCAGCCACGCAATTGCCACCTCGTCGTGTGTCCCGCGTTTTGGAGTCTTAACCTCCGCGTCTGACAGATAATGATGGGTTGAACCCCTTCATCCAATCCCGTCCAAGTGGTAATGAATTACTATTACAGCATCCATGTGATTCAGAATTTTTGCTTTGGAGCAGTTGTCTCACAACCTCGGCACAGCTCCTGTCGACTGGAAGTGGTTGTATCGTCACAGATTTCCCTATGCGGCTGATCTACATGCAACGTAAGCTGGGGCCACTCCTCAAGACAGATACCGGTCACGGTATTTGGCCAGCGGGTACGCCGCGAATTACGGCAGGTTGCTCTGTGGATGAGCTGACATCAGACCGGGCAAAAAAGCCCGCCGCCAAAGAAACCACATAGAAGATCCACCTAGTATGGATAGCAATCCTCTCCCTCAGTTGAAACGCGTGAACCGTTGTCTTTTTACTTTGAAATTCCAATCTCTTCGCTTAGTTTGGGAATCTCAGGTCACAATTAGTTACTGGTTCGTCTTGTGTGTAAGCGATCAAAGAAAGGCAAATGGAAGCAAACGCCCGTACTAAAGGAGAGTAAGACTAGTAACTTCTGATGGTGCCTAGCATGACGCGTAAGGTACTTATTCGCTTTGGATTTGTAAGAGCTCCGGCGCTAATCTGTCCTTTGGACCTGTTAGCGCCCTGGAAGAGATAAACAAGGAGTGGACCATGCCCTCCTGTCATTGTGGTTTTCTGACATGGCGTAGGATTAACACATGGCCTATGACGACAGCGCTATGCCAAAGAAGACGTAGAGTGGCTTTGAGTCTTATGAAAATTGTGGTCTGGACAATGCGCAGGCTTTGTTACGCGTTGACTACCTAAAGAGTTACCCCAATCGGTATAGCAGCCTTGTAGCAATAATCCGTCGCAGGGCGTTATGATGAAGCTGTGGGTTGCACAGGGTTGTGCAATGATCATGATCATCGGCTTCAAATACAATATATTCAATAATAGTCAAGTCGGTTATCTAAGAAGGAAGGAAAGAAGTCATCGTGGAAGGCACGATATCGGCGTATAAATATCGTGGCTTAAAGGTGACCACGTGATAGGCTCCGTGCTTCCTATTGTGCTTGGCGGCATTCCAACAGAAGCCCATCATCACAAGAACAAGCTCCTTTTTTATGGGTTTATAACTTGCCAGAGTAGATGCTAAGCACGTCAACGTTAGAACCACGCATGAGCCCAGACCCGAAGTAGGATTCTCCGTGAAGCAAGTCTTATGTTTGGTTTTGACTAGTCAACCAAAACAAGACTTGGAGCCTGGAGTCGATATGCCAAGGCAATCTCAACCTCATGAGAGTCGAGGGCTACTAGTTATTGACTATTTTTTAACTTCACCTCGGATAGATTATGTGCATCGAACGGGAAGTGTTCGTGTGCGACATAACTGAAAAATAAAATCAGATGGTGACACGTGTATTATCAAGTTTCACATTCTAACTGCAAATATTATACGCTCAACACATTTGGATTAGTCTCTTTTACTCGAGACTCGTTTGAATCCAATGGGGAATCTTTTATCGGATGAAAATAATATGGAACCTGGATACGTGTATCACGTTTAATCCTGTACAACAGCTCAAATGATCAGAATGTAGCTATATCGACCACATTTAGGGTAACGAAAATCTAGGGATAGGTAGCATTGACTCCCTAGTCGACTAGATAGAGTTCAAGAACAATTTCCTACTGTATCAAAGATCCGTAGCTGTTGCTGTAGCACTACGTTTGGTGGCTGCGTTAAGGTGACATAACTAGTCACCTCTTATTTTGTTCGGCTAAGAAATACACACCCCTCGGCCATTAAAATAGGAGAGAGAAGATTCTTACTTTGAAGCCTGAGAGAGAAAACATTTAACAGAGGAGTTATGCTAACGGAATAATCGAAACTGGTATTCAACATCGTAGCGTCTTTCAAGCGTAGTTGGCCGAGCGACTTCTCGACCACATGTCTGGGGCAAGCAATAATATTCCACAGCGTAAACATAGAGGGCCGGATGGCCAATCACAAGTAGAGTCACATGGATTTAGCTAAGCTAAGGGGGCATGGTCCCGTCTTGTACGTGCGCAACTGGGCCGATCAAATGCTTGTTGGGTCCAGAACTCTGTTTTCTTGTGATTTCAATATTAGCAAACTTTCTAATGGTAATGGAGGCTATGAATGCTACAACGAAGCTTCCTATGTCCGCGCGGTACTGTTTATCAACAGCTCACCTGATATGTGCGGTGATACTGTACTTGCTTGGTGGGCACAGAGACTTCCGCAGCGGGGCTTACGTGGACCTGAACTGGATCTTCAGTAACTAAGGTTTGTAGTGTCTTAAAAACGCCGTTAAAGTATTAACTTCTGCTGCTTGACAGCATTCACTCGTTAGCCTTCAAAACAATCCTGCAACATCGCTAAGCAGAACCTCGCAATTGATTGGCAAATGCACTTTTGCTCGCTGCATTTACCTCGCCAGAACTGTCCGTGAGACCAACCAGTCAAATGTGATTCATATGTGCTCACTGTCAAACGATGTCACAAGAAACCCAACTGACGGGTAGTTCCTTAATTGCCATAGCGTCGTCATAGCATCGTACAATAGGAAATACGGCATCATTCGATGTTGTCAAATCAGTGGCTAGAATCCAGTTAAAAGAAGACGTATAAATCCTTGACAGAGAAAAATATACAAGGACAAGTTCACTGATCGGATTAATCGTAGCTGCTCACGTCGTCACGATTATGAGCCTGGTTTGCCTGAGTGGTGTGGGGGTGAAAAGGGCAACATACTACTTACTACCTTTGTGCCCCGCACCTGATAACCTTCTAGTTTTGAATCCCTGACCGTTGTTTTTTGACTTTTGTTGTTGCTGGCTGGAATTGTCTGATGTCATAGGTGCCTGTTCAACTCTGCCTGTTCAACTCGGCATGATAGATTCGGGTCTTTTCCAATTTCTCGTGAACACTGGCTTCAATAGATTTGTTAGGAATCCAAAAAGTAGGGTTCGTCTGTTAAATTGATTACTGGCAGTTCTGATACCAATGATTATGGCCACACAGGCATCGAAGGCTTTCCCCGATTTCTCGGCTTAACTTCCAGAGTTACTTCTTGGTAGCCTTTATTTACTAGCTTTAAGTAGACAATCATCATGGTGTGGTAAGCCGCAAGACTGTGTAAAGCCTGTGAGTGTACCGCAAATTGGTAGCTTTCCCAGATTCTCCGCAATTCTTGAGTTGATTTGCTTCCACGGCGCGTTCTTGAAAAGAAGGCTTTCCGGCTGTCGCTGATTGGGGGTTGCCACATCGAAGGTTGTTTCTATTGCTTGATGGTCTGATCCATGATCTGTTGTAAGGTTGCACATTTGATCGTACTTGCCGCTAGTTCTTTCGATGCCGGACTAAGTCAATAGTCGACTCAAATTCTTGTCCTTGCCAGGTATTCGTATCCCTTGGTAGAAGACTGCTAAGGGCCAGTTCGTTCATAAGATCGACAATATCGTCGCCCTCCCCTTGTCTCGTCCAACCCACGTTGTCTCCACCCCATAGTTAGTTGTGACGGTTAAAGTCTCTAACTATTACCACATCCACCACTTGTCTAGCGCCTCGCCTAACCTCTGTAATTACTCTCTGCAACAGATCGCACGTTTCCGTTAGTATTAATGGATCTCCCCCTTCCACGTATAACGACATAACTAGTACTTATTGCCCCGGAAGTTATACCACAGCTGAAGTTAAGTCCAAGGATTCTACTAGTAACTATTCTACTTCTAGTTCTTTCCTTATCTAAAGCATGCTTTAGATAGCCTATTTTCCCTCTATAGCATAGTAAGAGAGTAAGAGAGTACTAACTTTATTTATTTATAGTGTAATATAGGGGTTATTAGTAGATATCCCTTGATCTCCCTTGCGTGGGGTTCCTGGATAGTTATAACTATTATGTTTTAGGTCTCTTTACTATTTATTAAGCTATTATATATCTGTCCTCTTTTTTGTAAGTTTAGTTAAATAATATAGTGTGGTTTATTTGTTACAGGTTAGATAGATCCTCCTGTAGGTCTTGCTAAATAATTCGTGGGGTTCTCCGCAGGGAATATATTTTGCAACAGCCTTAGTGCACATGCTATAATAGTGGCCTTCACTAGCACACTTACCACAGCTCTAGGGCTTATTGCACTAGTAGGCTTTATGCTTAGTGGCCTCTTAATAATTATAGCATTAGTTAGGTTTCTGTTTGCGTTTAAACGTCCGCACTTGGCCCAAGAGCCCTCCCACGTAGAAGTATTCGCGCAGAAACCCAGTAGTATTAGTTGCCTTCTTGAGATACTACTATTAATCTATAGTCTTTAAGGAGTCTATCACTAGGCTATCCTATTTTAACCACTTCTGCCTTATTTTCTTTACTAAGGGCATTATTCACTCCGGGTAGGGTATTGCCTATGCTATCCAGAATTATAGCTTAACTCACGCCGTTAACTTTGATCTCGTAGTATTCATCGCGCAATATCCGTGCCCCTGGTGGCATGTTCGCTTTTAGCACTCTCTTTGTTATCTTGTGCTTGTCTTCGTCTTAACATAAAACTTAGATATAGTGTGGTATTCTAGAATTTAATGTAACGGCGCAATATTGCCATGTCGGGGACTTGGATGTCTATGGCAATAGCTTTATGTGTCTAGATAGTGCTATTGTGTTCTATCTTTATGTCTCTAAGTTTTATACTGTATCTGCATATAACACCTAGGGGCTGCTGGGGAATAGTAATCCTCTCCTCTGGCCAGCGGTAACCTCGAGCTGCGCCCTTACCTGTTTTAGTTCATCCTTTGTGTCTACCAACTCATATTACAGGTCGCGAATTAATTCCTATAGCGGCTGCTCTCAATGAGTTTGCCCCTTCTGCCATTACTACATAGAATCTCGCTACTAGTTTAACGCGTCCTTTAACTCTAGTACTCCAAAGAGCATTAACTTGCCAATCTCACCACTGTTGCAGATCTTCTTCACCTCTTCTGGTTATTTCATAGTTATCTCGGTCAATGCGGCCCAAGCTCATCCTCTAGTTTGTTGTCTTGTCGTTACAGTCCCCCCTTTTTTTTTTAAAAAAATATGTCTCTAAGACCTTTAAGCTTGGGTTCACCACGCGACTTAACACTCGTCGCGATGGCGTCGACGGGGGCGGATACCCCCGCGCCACGATCGCATTCTCCACACTTCGCCTGCATAATGGTGGGCGCGATGACCACTGGAACCACCAACTCACCGTTTTCGATCAATATCCACCAAAGTCGTTTTCCGCTCTTTCAATTTTCGGTCTCTTCGCAATAATATTGTGTTGTACACCTTAGATAACTATTGTCTCAAATGCGTATTCTTCTGCGCAGATGTTGCTTCCTGTGGTACACTCTCCTAGTAGGTCTATTCGGAGGAACCCACAGTCACCAAGATAAGAGCGTACAGCACTAAAAGTATAGAAGTGGCCAGTCAAATGCAGTGTGAGTACTGCGCGTCAAGGACGTGTGCATTCCTAGATCTATTTGTCATAGTAACCTACAGGCTCCCGAATGATCTGGCGCGATTAGCGCAGCTGATAGATATTCCTACTGACTCGAACCCGCCTTCGCTGTGAATCGGTAGGTCCGCGCGCCTGCCCTACTCTTGCAACGGAGGGTACATCCCATCATTGTCCGCGCAACCATGCGCCGACATCTTGCCCAGTCGCGCCAGGAATGCGTCGTCACAGCACAGTCTTCAATCTCAGCTTGAATCTGACCAAAGAAATCTATGACTGTAAAGCCCAGGAACTATGCCCGCTTCATGACAACCTGAATTGCACCTATCATTGTCGGGCGCTAGTTAAGGTTTCGAACGGCCGGTTCAGGCTACCGTCAATCAGTCAACTCCGGGAAGTACTCAATTCCAATTCCACCGTGTTTGCGTCGCATATGATCATAGACAACCTCTGATTCCGGGAAAGTTCGCAGACAAACCCAACAAATATGCGCTCTACAAGCTGAACAGGTCATATGGTTGCAGCCGGACGCCTTTTGAATCATGACGTTGCAACTAGGGCAGTTCTTAATTCCCAACTCCTCCTTAGCTGCCTGCAGTGCTTTGTAACCGCCAGACTGGTGGTCATGGTACTCGGCACAAGTTAGACCGTCATGGGAAGCGTTACAGGCCGTGCATATAGCAGTAAGGCATACAGGACATTTGAAGACGATGCTTTCGCTTGAGCTAGTCGCACCGGCGCCGGTCCCTGCTGGACCCATTGCACGATATATCTGGCCACAATCTGGCGTGGGACAGTGTCGCAATTCGTTGGCATGGCGTGCCACGTAGGTCTTAAATGCAAGTTCAAGAATGTCCTCCAAGACTGCTGATGAAAGGTGTGCTTGAAGCTCGGCTAGAAGAAAAATTTCGCTGCAGTTACCAGCGTCTCCTTGGCAATGAATACATGGTTCGGATTTGACGCCAGCAAAGCACAAATCCTCGAAGCAGTCTGCGCAGTAGATGTGATTGCAAGGCGTACGAATCGGGTTCTCTGCTTCCGTCCAACAAATGGCACAGTCGTTAATCGAGCCAAGGTCTGGCCGTTTTCTCGACGCCCCTTCTCTTCCGCTGAGGATCTCTTGCGCAATCTTGAAATCTGCTTCGGATCCTGCCACAACAATGCGCCGGGGGGTAGAGAGTATGTCCAAGACGACCTTATCTTCCCCGATGGCAGTCGCGATGGCACGATAACCACCCTTGAAAGCACTAGAAAATTGCTGCGTATCAAGCTCAATGACATAAGTAGAGGTCGAGTGGGCGTTGGCAAGCTTCATGATAGCCAGCCGAACCTCTTCATGACGTGCCTGAGGCCCAATGAGCCGAAGACGCTCCCTACGCTTGTCACGAAATATTATAACGCTGAATTCGCGTTCCAGCTGCTTCATCTGCTGATATGTATGACCGTTGGCGGCAAAGGACGAAGCCCAGATAGCTTTCCCGTTATTCCTCATCAACTCTCCGCTGATAATATTTTCCAATGTAGCTTTTGCACCAGCGACATCTCCGCTATCTGTTCCCTCTATTTTCAGGACCCGGAGATGTCGGACAGACGGGTATGCCGTGAAAAGTAAATGTTGTGATGCCCATATTTTGTTGCGATCTGCTAGCTCTTGTTCAACTACATCATAGACGCGGGCTAAAACCTTGAGCCTCGCTGAGTGCACGAGTTGTACAGTTAATTTGCCATTTTTGTAGAACGGCAAGGGCTTATTATGGAGTAATTTGACAGCCTGCATTGCACCTGAGTCACTCATGAACCAAGCCTTCGCCTTGAAGCGCTTCCCAGGTGCATCGAGACTCCCAACAAAACGCTCTAATGGCCCAGCTTTGAGCAATAATGACTCGATCAACGTGTTTGCAGAGGGTAGATGCATCTCATAAGTTGTTTTGCTTAGCTCCACGTGACGCGGACCCATTGCGGCAGGAATAGCTTCTGTAACATCCCATTTCTCGGCGTGCATCGGAACCTCTGAAAGTCTAATGGTCCATGCTAGCGGATTCTTGTTGCCTGCGCCACGTGTCGGTCCTTCGCACTGAATGATTTGATTGAGAACCTTATATGTACCATCCGAGAAACGCGAGCCGACTTTTGCCGCGATGCTTCCGTTGCCAAAGTTCAACCAAGCAGTTTTGGTTGGCTTGTGCCATGAGCAATTTACTTTCTTCGAATCGACCCGGCGATAATCAGACGTTTGGGGTAAGCGAATATTGATCGGAGTAGCAGTAGGGGAACCATGTCCCTGCATAGCTAGCAGCTGACAAAGACGCTTAGAGAACCGTGGATCCTCGACTCTCACATCGGCATGGTACTGCGTGCTGTCTGCTTGTATGGATAAGCGAATGCAGTCTTTTGAGGCGGTGAACCCATAGGAGGCGAGAAAAGTAACAACCGAATCCGCGGTTGTACCTTCAGGTAGGTTACTGATGCGAACTGCTGAAAAGTCGGAGGGAAAGTTCACTTTCATTACGACAGCTCCGTCTCCGAAGTGGACCATGGCGCCTTGGAGATCCCGGCACCAGTCTTCAGGCACTGAGCCTTCCTAGTCACTATTTAGCACTTATATTCACGACGCCTCTGTCAACTTATCTACATACCTCTGCTTCCAATGTGGTATCGGCTATATTTCGTGAAGTATCATGCGCAAAAGGACACTTCTCATTCTTCAAACAAGATCCTTTTATGAAGAATCGACAAGCGATATGTGAGCGTGAGTCGCTTGGTAGCGTCATATCGCTGATCCGGCTCGGGCCGCCCATGTTTTCATCGATACCCGCCGTTCCTTGGTTTGCCGCATGAGAGAAGGTGCAGCTGCTGCCATTACGACAGCGGCTTTGGGCGAAAAATTGGCAGGGAATGCTGGACCGCCGGTCCGCTTGTGGCGGGAATACATTCGAAAGGCGGTTTCTGACGTCCATTTGGGCCGTTGTTGGCAGGTTCTCAGAACGCGGTGACCGGGCTGCAGTGACACGAAGTTTGGCCACCAGACGTGATACACGTGATGTGGGATTGATAGCCATGGCGCCGAGTTCCGCATCGGAAAAAATGGACAAATTCACTATTTAACCCCTAAAGAGGTAGTCAATCACCCGAGGAGGCGGAGCACTATGTACACTCGTTGCTGTCTTACAGCTCTATTCTGTGTACTCCGTACATACAGTGGATGGCGTACGTTAAGTTGTACCCCGACATACCCTTCAGCGTCAGTCGCCACTGCGCAAGGTTTTGGTTTACGGCGAAATTAGGAAGTAGGGTCTTGTTGGGTCTTATTCTTTCCTGCTTCTGCTTCTGCTTCTGGATTTCTTTTTCGAAGCTCTTGCACACCGTGAGACAACCTCTCCGCGCCTGCGTTCCGATCATACATCTGGCCGTCAATGGAATCTGCCGTGAGGACGTGTACTGATTTCCGAAATACGCCGTGTGGCTTCATGTGTACATTGTCTGAATATGAGGTAGGGAAGCCAATAACACCTGCGTATGTCGCAGAGGATGTCTTGTGCAGGATCTCGAACCGAGCTGCCGGAATTCATAATAGGCAAATTATTTGTAGCTTTGAGACGGAGTGTAATGATGCGCGCTATGCAAAGGTATGGCACGGGTAGCACGTTATGTCTCACCTCACGCTGCATGTATGCCAGTGACACAACTTGTCCATGTCCATGGGTGAGACCTTTACAACCTACTTGTTAGAAGGGCTGGTGGTGTTGGAAAAAATGACAAGACGTCGTAATTATTTGAACTATGGCCCCCCGTGTCCTGCGATAAGAAAAACTGTCGAAGGTCATCGTGTGAATCAATCACGGCCAAAAAGCCGTGGCCATGCGAATGAGATAGGTGAACCATGGTAGCACAAACTTCGGCGCGCATCGACATCGGGACAGTCGAGAACATGTTGCTGCTGGGGGTGAGATGAGATTGTCGATTAAAATGTTCTTGCGAAGGTCTCGAATGCCAAGTGATATTAAACTCTGGCTAAAGACCGGTGTAGTCCTCGGCAAACCCTTGCGCCTTGAAGACAAGATTATCATATGAGCCGTTGTGACGGCCATGGATGAGTGACGACGGCTGGGATTCAGAAACCCGGCAATTATCTCGCAGACACCTTATGATCTAATTGGGACGATTTGCCTGTCGGCGGCGGGCATATAAATGCAACTCATGAGTAGTCGACAACATGGAATAATTCGTAGTCTTCCATCCACAAGCTGATGGATGTAGTGCTGATCCGTGGACGCGAGTGGTGCAGCGTGAACGATTCATCAACCCTCTGTGGCTCTGACTGGGACAATCGCTGTCAACTTCCTCTCTCCTCCGGACCTCTTTTCCCTGAAACCCTTCGCCGTTCGATTGTTATTTCACCGCTGCTCTCACAGCAGGACGATTCCTTCAGCTCGGTTTCTGCGGCGCTCGGTGTGTGGCCTTCCCTGGAGTCACCCAGGCCAGCGGTCCTTGACTGCTAGATCCAGGGCCTACGATGCCAGCCTTCTGGCATCGCCTGCCGACATGTTTGCCTCCATCGCAGAACATTTCACGTTGGAGGCATTGCCAGCACGACGTCGCTGAAGCGTGCGAGGGTGAGGATGAAGACGACCGCTGCTTCTGCTTCGTACCCTTGGGAAGTAATGCCTCCTGCAGTGACCAGTATCGAGTGCGCAACAACATGCATCAGTGTGGCACCGTCACCATTCAGGCACACATACCTGAATTGCCTCTTAAAGCCTCCTCTAGGCCACAATGCCTCTCCCTCGGTTAGAGAATATCATCCCTTTCCCCTTTCAACGCCCAGCCTGTGCTGGCTCGACTTTGTTCGCTTGCTCCTTGATGTGGTAGCATTGAATGGCGTGACAGGTACTTGGCATTGGTGGAGGGAGCATAGCGCAGCCTCCTAAGTAGCTAGGTAGCTAGGTAGCCCGCAGCTGTAGTCCGTAGTTGGCGTGTTTCAAACGCGGGTGCAGGGCCGTTAAATGCGGACAACGGCAGTTGTTGGCGCAATCCACGCCCAAGTGCGTATGATCACTGCATAATTCATTCCACCGATGAAAATTTTCGCGAATAGCGGGCCGACAACCAAGAGGTCTCGCCAACGTCAACTTGGCCGTCTCTGCGTCGTTGCGCCTTGACTTCTTCCCGCAGCCCCTCCCGGCGGGTTCGCGCACGGCCATGCTGGAGGGTCCATCGCTTCGAGCATCCTCAGGTCATTTTGAACAGGCAGGCTGGGGCAGAATCCATAAAAGCCAATCGCTTCTAAGCAGTGCCCGTGACGTGCAGATAGTGCCAAACCCTTGACGGGCGGCTGACGGGCGGCAGACGGGAAACGCTACTCACATAAAAAGGTCGAGCGCCTGGGTCTGGGTTGCAATCTTGATAACAGTCAAAGCGGTTCCCACCGACTGCTGGGAGGGTGCCATGCTTGTTTATATGCGCACGGATGCGGGGGATACCGGCCAAGAACAATTTCCGCGCTCGAGGGAGTTCGTCTAGAATATAATGTCAAATTGCACGCGGTCCTGAAAATGAAACCCAGCCACGGGAACAGCATCATTCATTGCCTGCATTTTATGTGTTCACCATGGTCGGAACCCCCGACGAGTTGATATCGTGGAATGCTGCGATTCTGCTCAAGATACCCGATTGCGCAGTAAGCTATATATCTCCTGCTGCAAGGACTTGATGTTGCAAAATGATCATCTCAAGGCCCTAACTTCATTGTACGCACTTGCAGAAATCATGCCTCGCGGAACCGTCGACAGCAACGGTTGAATCTTCGTGTCGCACCGTGGCCAACAACGACAGCGTAATCAACTGTGTTTTGAACGCGTGTACTTTGTCCGAAGCTATTTGTATGTGCCATGAGAGAAAAGCACAAGGGCCGCAGATGTAAATTCGAATACCGAAAGAACTGACATTCTCCATTACAGTCACAAGAAATGTTACAGCAATCGCATGCGCGGAACCGATCAAGGACAAATCACAAGAGCTTCTCGCCATCATTCTCTCGTTTGGTCTTGTTACATCTGTACTCACAACAATTCGACTTATTTATAAGTTGGTATACGGCCAAGAGCGCTGGCGCCTCGGTTGGGATGATTTGATGGTTGCGGCCGCAGCCCCAGTAGCCATCACAGGCATGGCATTAATCCTTCGGGGTCTGGGGAAAGTTGGCTTAGGCAAGAGTGTATGGGCCTTGCCAGCAGATGATATGTTGGCATACGGCATCGAGCTATACTTCACCGAAATTATGTATCTGTTGGCCCTGACTATGATAAAGTTGACACTCACAATTTTCTACATGTCTATCTTCCCCAGCAAAGCCACTAGCCGATTACTCTGGGGCACAGTCATCTTCCACGTTACGTTTGGTCTCGCGTTTATCATCAAAACGATATTTCAGTGCACGCCTATCAGTTATAGCTGGACCAGGTTCGATACCGCAAGGGCTGGGTTGGTCAATGGGCATTGCGTGCAAATAGGGGTGTCCGTCTGGGTTCACGCTGCGGTTAACGTGGCAGCCGACTTTTGGATGATTGGCATTCCGCTCTTTGAAATAAGAAAACTTCAGCTTCGCCGGATACAGAAGATTGAAGTATCTTTGATGTTCATGACTGGCTTTCTGTAAGTCCTGGCTCACGCACGCTCTCTCACCTCCCCACCCAGCATACCGATTGCAAACCCAAATTACTTTCAGAACTAGACGGCGCGATGCGCCGAGACGAAAGGCGGGGAGCACATCGCTGACGTGACAAAACAGGGTGACTGCGATTTCCATCCTTCGGCTCGGTTCACTCAAGACTTTCGCTAACACCTCCAATCCGACTTATGATCAATACGGGACTGTATTATGGTCTGGTGTTGAAATCAGCGTCGGGCTACTATGCGCCTGTCTACCCACCCTTCGGCTGTTGTTATTACGCATGTTAAAACTATCCACTCGCAGCTCTGAAAACTCTGGGGATGTTTCATGGCGGAGATTTCCCACCACTAAGCCGCGAGCGAAATGGTCACGCGGCACCCATTTGAGTGACACCCTGTTTAGCGACACCGTCTTCAGTGGACAAGAGGAGGAGAACTTAGTGGGCCTATCACGGCCAACAATAATCAGTGAGGGTAGAGTGGAAGACTCTATAAACTTGGATGATCGTATAGAGACTCGGCCGACGTTGCTGCGTGCATGTCACATAGACCGGAGTCGGCCCCTTGTAGAGCATGAAGGCTCCGGAAAGGACGTACCATTGTCCAAGATATGCTCCGTTAGATAGACTGTTGCAGCTACGTCTCAAGTTCATTTTACTATATTCACTTGTCACAATGTGAGCAGCTGCGGAAGTGGATGTCCTGATATCATGGAATTGTCCTTGTATAATAACTATTTGATGAGGAATTAGACCTCTTCTTATAGATAATTTCTGGTTACTGCTTGAGGCATTTTTCAGGCCACGACATACGGTTCCTATAGGATCCTCCGTCGACCGGCGGGTTCTTCCCGACTTCACTACTTTGGCACCTTAAATCCCTATAGCCATGACTCGCTCCGACTGGCCGATCGTCAAAACTTTCCTTACTGGCACTCCGCGAAAGATGGGTGGCGGCTGGGTTAGATTCTTAGAGCTATCAGCTGTTGACGGCATACGCGGAGTTTTTGCCACTGGATTTCAAAACCTCTTTGAGGTGCTCTAATGTGGGCAGGTTCTTAAGAAAATTCACATGCAGCTGTGCAAGAAGGAACCTAAGATGAAAACTTTAATAAATACGAATGTATACATTCGTCCACGGAGCAGAGTTCATATATCCTAACAACAGCTTCTACTATGTTCGTTCTGATTGCGTCTAGGACCTGGGGTGCAGTGGGAATCCGTGATCGCAGAAGCTGGGAAATACGTGCGTTGCTATAACGTAGGATATCATCATCTTAACCTCGGATCTTTCTAATTATACATTGCTAAAATGTGAGGCGATTTTCAAAACAAGTCCTGATGTTGTGCATATACTACCTTCTGCTCGCTCTTGAAGACTAAATACTGCGGGTAGTAACATGTTGCATCTTTCGTTTGAATCACAGTACTCTGCCAAGGCATCCGTGGTAATAAATGATTTAGAGTATAACTGAGCAGTAGAATTAATGCCTTTTAAATACCATCCAAGGAAGCACGAGTTCCTTTGATACAGTGGTAACTGTAAAGAGATTTAATACCTGGAGGTGTGAAAGCTTGGTTCCTAACCAACTGTTTTAATAAATTTAAAAAGCGCATCTTTGGATTTTTTGTCATGCTGCTGTTAGAAGCTGCGATAATGTTACGAGATGCCAGTAGCTGGGTTATTTTGGAACTTCGTCCAGAGATAGTCGATGACAATAGATACTATCATCGTCTTACCTGATCCTGGAATGCCTAGACAGAACAAAGTCTGTTGAATTTGGTTGGCACACTGCCGGAATTCTGCCGAATCAACGAACCAGTTTTTATGACAATCATCAACAGGTACGAAACACCTTCTTCGACGGCTGTGTTCTTTCAGGATTACTATTTGCCCAAAGATATTTTGTAGACCCTAAGCACACACCCAAAACACTCGAGTGCTGGTGTCTGGCACAACCAGCAACGGAGCTTTAATTCTGTAATAGGTTCTGCTGGAGGCCTGGATCAATTCGTAGAAACCTTGCATAGAATAATATCAAATGGCTCCATCACCAAACTAAAGGTTATCGGGCAACTGCAAACTTCAACGAAGCGACTAAATCATAATAGGCACTAGAGCAGAGCTCCTATCAAGGAACAACTCCTGTATCAAGGCTGAACTTGTTAATCTACCTCAACATACAGGCTAGAACCCTTCTTATATTTAATTTACTTGACTTGACTAAATTGGTTAAACTCAAATCTTACGCGAGAATAGTCCCTTTAGAGAAGAGGCTCTTTCGACCCCCACAATATAAATAGATCGTCTTGGACTAACCACACAGAATCCCGCTGATCTTCTTCTAAGCGTCGACCTTGTATCGACGAATTCGACAGAGTAGATCTTTTGCGTATGCAGCTGCCACCATTGCTGCATATCCTTGCCACTCTTTATTCCTATGAGAATCTGAGTAGTCACATATACCGCGGATAAGAAGGCAAGGAAACTGAATCATTACCCCGGCAGCTCCCATCTCAAAGCAGAGAATATCCTTCTCCTTTGTAAGCTTATCGCGAAGAACAGCATTTTGTATTAACCGGTCTGCTGAAGCAATCGTGCCATAGTGGACTGCTGGATCATCATCTTTATCCTTGATACGGGACCTTCGTTCCACAAGGTGCAATGGACTTTGGCTGCAGACTACAGAGCAGCTTGAGTCATTATCCAGCGGGTGAGTGACTTCACTTCGGTAAAGACGATCGGTGCATTGACTTGGGCGGCTATACTCATTTTGCAGTCTTGGGTCTCTCCTGATAGCACTGTTGATAGCCGCGCCAAGCTTATTTCCATCTTCTTCGTAATCGGCTTCAAGGCCGCTCACTGCCGATAGCAGAGCCAGAGGCGAAGGGGAAAATTGGCCAGCTGATCGACAGGCCTGGTTCTGAACAGTCTTGCCGAAGTCATACTGAAACACGTGGCCTAGCCCATCAGTGGGAACCCCCACAACGACATCACCTAAGCGAATATCATGCCTCGGACTCGGTGCACCGCCACCGATGCCGACCATTAGACCAATTCTAATATTAGGGAAACTATGAAGCATGTCTGTTGCGACACTTGCTGCGGGGACTATCCCGTACTGCCTGTCGGGTAAGGCCGCGATAACAACATTATGATGTCCAATCTTACCTAATGTATACTCATTGTTGTCGCCGGACGGTATATGCTCCGGACGGTTGTGCTTTTCATCGAGAAAAGCTTGTACAGCAACGTACTCTGTAGTGATAGCACAGATGCAACCGACAGTGTAGTATTTGGGGGCCAGCGACTTCAGGTCGGTGCTCACTCCTGGCAGCTGAGCATTATCAGATTCTGTCTTCCTCTTCTTGTCTGATCCATGGATGGCTGCATGGTCATGCTCAAGCCCAAAATCTCTCCTCGGCATCGTCTGCATAATGGGCTAATGATATAGAATCGAATTAAGAAGCAAGACTTTCAGGAGACAGAATCAGGAATTCACAAGGTGTTGGCAGGGTGTCTCTTCTAACAGCTTGGATAGATACAGGCGGCTCTATGATAATGAGCGGGACGAGTGGTTTGACAGCGCGAGCTGTCTTTCCGCTTGCGAACGACCAGTGGGAAGGTGGCGATACTTGGCGCAGTTGAATGAGGGATGTCGCTCGGATGGACTGTTATTATCAACGATGCGTTGGACGGCGTGACCATTCCTGAGGCAGAAGCAGCGCAGTTTATAACTACGCAGGCACCTGCAGAAGCAAGTTTGTCAAAAATTAGTCGTTGATCAGTGGTCCATTGACACTAGTTGAAAGAGCCATCACTCGCCCAATTGCGTCACTACCCGCCCACCACTGAAACGGGTGAGGCACTGAAGTCCCTACATGTTACACCCTGGACCGAGAGATTGCAGCTCGTAAGGGGTTACTGATTTCCAACACCGCGGGCAGTAAACCGCTCCACGGATGGATGCACGGGCCGATTCTAGCGCCTTATCGGGTGGGAGTCTCAGATATTGACGATGCGGACTAATGCTGGGGAAAGGTCCGCCCTGTGGAGGCGTTCCACTGGTGAAGACCTCACGGGAAGGGACAGAGAATAGTACATTTAAATGTGTGGTGATGTGAATAGAACAGAGTGACCTGCTGTACTCCCTACTACCTGTGAATATGCGGCCATTCTCGAATGTGTTCACTTGTGGGGTTCAAGAGCTTGCCGAAATATTGTGGGCTGCCCACTGCTGCTCAGGTTTGTCCCAACGACGCGTCGGTGCGTTCGGAGGATAATTCAGCAATTCACCACATCCTACTGCAGCGTTCCCAGCGCGTCAAGACTCTCATCTGAATCGGTAAAAGTGGAGGAGAGTGTTCAGAGTCATTCAGAGCGGAACATGGCTCTAGGTGTGAATCGCTTGGGCATCGACAAAGCTCACAACAGAATGACCATGGACGAATACAATATACCCGCGCAAACACGTGCCGCTGCAACATTGATTATTTGTGCACGGATGCAGAGACGCACAGATGCCAGACGTACGGTATCCCGCAAGCACAACCAGGATCACTCTGCTGCATGGCGGCGGCCGGTTAGGCGGAACTCGTCTCCGAAGCTCCAGCATGCATATGCGAAATGGCATCTGCATCGTGAGCTTTTTCAGGTGTGACGAGGCATCAAGGCCTGTCAGTTTTGGCATTTTCCCCCAGTACGTCAGGACAAAATTGGCTGCGAAGTGACAGAAACGCTAGAGTTATTTGAGTCGTCACAAATGACCTCCGAGCAGCACGGAATGTCAAGTTTTCGATGCATTTAATTCCTGGACCGATCACAAATCACTCCGTAACATCTTGCCAGCTGGAGGATACTGCGAGATCAACTTTAGACTCTGGTTGAGGAGACAAAGCAGAGCAGAAGAAGTTCGGTCTGGATACGATATCAATCATCCGCTGCGGCCATTCTCAGCCGCTTTTGGCTGACAAAGGCCGATTGCCCGACCAAAAGAGGATCAATGCAATCCGTCAAAGATGGGGCCCGTTACTCGGCTTGATAATAAATCATATAGGGCACGGGGATGTCTCTGGAGCAGGCCGGTGGACTGCGCCTAACTTGCCCAAGCCTGAAGAATCGCAGTTTGAAATTGCTGGCTTGACATTTTGTCGACGTAAAACGCACACCCAAAACTCACGAATGCTGGAGTCTGACGCACAACCAGCAACGCTCAGTACCTTCGTGAAAGGTTCTCGCAGAGACCTTCTGGAATTCGTAGGGACCTTTCTCTTACCGAGATCAAATGGTCTAGCAGCTCGATCGTCGTTTGTCGAGTTACTGCACACTTCAAATAAAAATAGTAGGTAGGGATGTAATACACAAAACACACTCAATAAAATTTCCGGGAGAGAAATTCGTAAATTCTTTTCTGCCTGCCTGTCTTTGTATTCTGCAAAGGGCATAATCGCACTACTTATAGCTATAACGTTCCTTCTAACCAAATTGGTCAAGTCCACAGCTCACGTGAATTCAATGAGGTCACCCTAGAGGATCTATTCCGCCCACACAATATCTTGTGACAAAAGCATTCCATTGTTGGATGAAGGTGGCGAACAAGGAGATGGAATTGGGACAAAGGGGCGGTGTGCAGGGTGTGAGCGTGTATGCGGGCTGAAGGCTCCGGTCTGAATCAAGTCTGTCGCAGGGAAATATGAGCCTATTTAAGGGTCATAACTACACATGAAAAGTGGCCTCTGGCTACGCCATTTTTTGTGTGACAAAGTCCTAAGAGCTTGAAGTAGTATGGTGGACTGCCATCTTGCCTCGGCGCAGGGCTCTCATCTCAATATTGACTAGGTCTTTCTCAACAATGAATGGAATAACCTCGCAGAGGTACGTTGTACTATAGGTGAATATTGAAAGGCTAAAATATACAATGAGTTGTCACTCGACTTGACCAGACAAGAAACTCGCAGATGGCGGCCTTCCAATGACACTTTGTCAACCCAAAGGACACACATCTAACGCTACTTTCAATTCGTATGAAGGTATCAACTAGGGACCCAAAATCAATTTTTAGACCTCGTAGATAATGAGATCAAATGATTAAGCAGGTCCGCTCGAGATTATCGGAACGTGAGAACTTGGCAATGAGGCAATTCCCCGTGGAATCAGAAGGCATCGGACATTATTAATTCACCAATTTCTTCCATCTTCCACTGTGTCAAATTACTCTATGAACCGGGCCTATTACATAAGAGATATTAGCACAACGCGTATAAGTGCGTAAAGTAGATGAAGCTAGAAGCATTTATTTTCATCCATAGCAATGTCACTTTCATTGAGATGAGCACTAATTTCAGGAAATACTGAAGGCAAGTCACGTCCTCGCCATTTCCTCCTCAGTCCATCGCCTAAATCAGTGCTTTATGTTGTCTCCCCCTCGCGGAACCCACTATTCCTGGTGACCTTGTCTTTATTTCATCACTGAAGAGACATGTGCGAAATCGAATTATGAACGCGAAGAATTCATCATCTTGCCTAGGTATTGTGAGGACCACGCTATATAGATATTATAAGCTCTGGGCTTGTGCTAGGCTGACAAGAAAACTGACCTAGCATTATTTGCAGCCTTGTTATTGACTTTGAATTCGTCTTTAAAAATTAAGAGAACGTGGGACTCGAGATTGAAATTGGCGGCTATTGTAGTGATATGAAACGACTGTCTCTGAAGTCATAACTGTGTAGGCTGTTAGCAGCTGAGATCCGGTTAAAAAGAGCAGCAACAGTAGGTTAATGATGCGATTGCATTGATTCCTGCCACGTAGGATTTGAAACCACCCGCGTGCTTGCCTGGGTGCTTGCCAAGCGCAATGTACTGCGGCGGTTAAGGAGCGGTGGAAGCACCAGTTGTGGGTGTATGTTGTTATTAATAGCTTCTTGTTAGATAGTTTGCTTGGCCTAAGTTGAGCTCTTTTTGGAAAGTTCTTAATAAGGAGATATTATAGGCTGTGCATTATGTGTTGAAGGGATGTCGCTACTAGTTGTATCTAGGTTTCTAGGGCGAATAATATAATGCTCTCTTGGACAACTTGTGAGTCCTCTCTAACTAATATCTGAACAGGTACGGTTTGAGCATTTTGCCTGTATTATACCTTTAACGAAGGAGGGTGGAATAACTCCTGCCAGGGGCAGTGCTTACGTTAATTATGTATACTACCAACAATCCCACATCCTCCTTCCAGGTATCGAGGGAAGGTCAACATCCCGCGACAGTTGAGACGAGTCGTCAGCAATCTTACCCGATACACGAAAATGGATGGACTCTGCTGATCACGGCGGCAGTTCTGGGGCATGTGAAGTCGGTGGAAACTCTTCACTTAGCATCACTACCTCCCTATTCACTATATAAACATATTAATACAGTCGCACATCTTTCCAGCCCTTGGAAGCCCCGCAGCAGGAGCCTGTCCACTTAGCACTGCCGTCAAAGTCAACCAACTATAAATGGCCATCTTTGTCGAGAAGGAGATTTGTCGGGCGAAGGTCTCCCTGGACCAATCCAAGGGACTCTAGCCAAGGGAGGGCTCCAGACAGTTCCACAGCCTACTGCTCGATTTTCGGTGTCGACTCCAAACGTAAGACTTCAAGGAATATGTGTTTCCTAGAGTCTGGCACCTGGTTACGTTGCAGACGAGCATCTAGGCTCTCAACCATCAGCTGCATGAAATGTATACCAGGTAGCAGTAGAAAACTCCGAATGAAATATGGAGGAAGATGGTTCCGCTCGATAAGGTCGTACATTTCGTTTTCGACCTGGAATTCGTCTAGGCGGCCTCGCACAAGGTATTTGATAGCAATGCCAGGAGCCGCTCCGAAAATCTGCCCAGTCGCACCTTTAGAGACAAACCTGCATTTGTCTATCGAACCAAGAAGCTCTTTAAACAACATATCTTGATGGCAATAATTAAGGCGACAAATTTAGCGAGTTGTTCAGGATTAAATGTGGGCAGTTCATCGAGCCAACTGCGGTACTAGCTAGTTTTGCAGGCACTGTAGGAAAAGACACATCTGATCAATAAGTGACAGGCGTTCTGCCACATGAGGGGGATTGCAGAGCACGGTGAGCGACACAGAGTTAGTTTGCACAGCGATACTAGTACACAGCTACACAGACCGACGGAGTGGCGCACTGCAACACATAGGGAGCACCAACCGCAGGATTTGAGGGCTGTTGCGTGGTTGTTGACTCCAATAGTATTGGAAGACAGGCTCACGTAAAGTTAGCTGCTCGGTGTCGAAGCCGCCAAAAGCGGCGACCATTCCCTCCAGATTCGGAGGGCACAACAGCGCCTCCCGGATTCTGTCTGTAGTTATATGACATTTAAATAGGATCATTTCTCTTGTGACATCTGTGCGGGTCCTAGAAGCGCCATCGTTAGTTGCACACAATATTTACTCCCCTTCTTTCCTACGTATATAGTTAAAAAAATTTTATAATGACCTAGGTGTTGGTTAAAGTGGTGGCGAACCATCAATGCTTGAAACTCAGTTCCGCTGAGTAAGCCTGGCAGACGTCGACTTGCCGCCGGATCATTTAAGTCACGTGCTGAGCTGGTCAAAGTGGGACAGTTCACGTCACGACGCGTCTCCCGCAGAGAAACGCGTTACCTCATTTAAATTCATATGCGTCCCATTAAAATACGACAGAAAGCGATCCCGCCATCGATCGACTTTTCCACAGCCTCAATTCCAGAAAACTTGTGGCACGAAAAAACCCAACACCCAAGTCGACCTGGATGAGCTTACAGAATAGGGCATTTACCGGGCACATTAACAATCTGCGCCATGGCTCCTGTCCTTCCCCAGAAACGGGTGCTAGGCGAAGCAGGCACCCGACCAAATATCGCACATTCGACTCCGGATTCAGCCAAGAAACGCAAGACCGACATCTTCTCATCATCTCCAGTCTCCAGATTCACCCCATCCCAAGGGAATGTCAAATCAAAGCTTGGATCAAGCCAACCCAAGAGTGTCTTCGAGACTGAAGTCCTGGAGAAGCTAAGTCAAGATATCTCAGACCTGAAACACAACAATGCCGAGAAGGATCAAGCATGGGAGCGCCCACCGGTACAGAACTTCGACCCCGCGGGGAGTAGCCTATGTTTTCAGTCCATTGACGCGGAAGAGGGAACCTTACATGGTGGGAAAACGACCGTGAAGCTGTTTGGTGTAACTGAGGAGGGTTACTCTGTCATGCTGCATGTTACAGACTACAAACATTATCTCTATGTTCCAGCCCCGGTAATGTTCCAGCCGCAGGACGTCAATAGCTACAAAGCATTCCTCGAGTCACAAATTGCCCAGCATCAGCCTGCTATTTACTCCGTCGCCGTCGTTTATCGAGAGGATATATATCACTTTCAGGGTAATAAGCAGAACCCGTATCTCAAGATTACGGTTACAGATCCCAAGTTCATCAACAAGGTGCGATCTACCATAGAAGGTGGAAACGCCAACTGGAAAGGAATGTGGAAAACCGCGGACGGTATCCGTACGTATGACAACATTCAATACGTACTCAGGTTCATGGTGGACTGTAAGGTATGTGATGTTGGCATAGCTCGATCAATAAAACGTGTAGCTAATATGCATTCATGTAGATTCAAGGCATGTCTTGGGTCGAGGCACCTCCGACTACGTATAAACTTATCCCTGACAACATCCGACAATCCAATTGTCAAATCGAGGCCGAGGTTCCGTATCTTGACTTAATTGCTCACAAACCTGAGGGCGAATGGGCCAAGATGGCTCCTCTCCGCATCTTGTCTTTCGATATCGAGTGCGCTGGTCGCAAAGGCATCTTTCCGGAGGCTAACCAGGACCCGGTTATTCAAATCGCCAATATTGTCACAAAATACGGAGAAAAAAAGCCATTCATTCGCAATGTTTTTTGTCTTGATACCACCAGTTCGATTGTGGCTACCCAGATCTTGGATTACGAAAAAGAACACGACATGTTGAGCGACTGGCAGCAGTTCTTGCTCAAGGTTGATCCTGACATCATCATCGGTTACAACATCTCCAACTTCGATTTCCCGTATTTGCTGGATAGAGCAAAGCATCTCAAAGTCAACAATTTTGAATATTGGTCTCGAACTCTTGGCGTTGCATCCAGGGTTAAAGAAACCAATTTCTCCAGCAAACAGATCGGTAACAGGGACACCAAGGCTACCAACACTAACGGACGGTTGCAGTTAGACCTACTGCAACTGATTCAACGAGATCATCAGTTGCGTAGTTACACGCTGAATTCTGTGTGTTCACATTTCCTGGGCGAGCAGAAGGAAGATGTACACCATACCATGATTACCGAACTATTTAACGGCACGCCGGAATCCAGAAGACGTCTGGCTCTATACTGTTTAAAGGACGCCTATCTGCCACAACGTCTGATGGACAAACTCTCATGTCTGGAAAATTATACTGAAATGGCAAGAGTCACGGGAGTACCATTCAATTTTTTGCTGTCTCGTGGCCAGCAAATCAAGTTCGTCAGCCAGCTGTTCCGCAAAGCTTTGGAGCAGAAGCTCATTATCCCCAACATAAAGTCCGATGCATCCGATGAGCAATACGAGGGTGCTACGGTCATTGAACCTATTAGAGGTTATTATGATGTGCCCATTGCCACGCTTGATTTCGCATCGCTGTATCCCAGTATCATCCAAGCACATAACCTATGTTATACTACACTGCTGCCAGATAGGAAGCACGCGGATAAACTGGGCTTGGTTAAGGATGAAGATTATATCGTCACGCCGAACGGTGATCTTTTTGTTACGGCTAAACAAAGAAAAGGCTTGTTAGCACAGATTCTCGAAGAATTGTTGAGCGCTCGTAAGCAGGCGAAGCGTGAATTGGCTCAGGAAACGGACCCTTTTAAGAAGGCTGTCTTGAACGGTCGCCAGCTTGCTTTGAAGATCAGTGCCAATTCCGTGTATGGTTTAACAGGTGCCACAACGGGCAAGCTCCCGTGTCTTGCGATTGCCAGTAGTACAACTAGCTTCGGGCGACAAATGATTGAAAAGACAAAAGATGAAGTGGAGAAGAAGTACAACATTGGTAATGGATACTCGCACGACGCGCAGGTCATATACGGCGACACAGACTCAGTCATGGTTAAGTTTGGTACCAAGGACTTGGCCGAGGCGATGAAACTAGGGGAAGAAGCAGCTCAGTTCGTCTCATCCAAGTTTATCAAGCCAATCAAGCTGGAGTTTGAGAAGGTATACTTTCCTTATCTTCTTATTAACAAAAAGCGATACGCCGGGCTGTATTGGACAAAAACGGAAAAGTACGACAAGATGGACACCAAGGGTATCGAGACGGTTCGACGAGACAACTGTCTTCTGGTACAAACTGTGATTGAGAAAGTACTGAGGATGATTCTGATTGACCGAGATGTTAATGGGGCACAAGAGTAAGTATCTGCACTTGGAACCAATCACTCCCGACAACGGGCTAACGACGAACAGCTATGTCAAAAACACAATCGCCAACTTGTTACAGAACAAGGTCGACATGTCGAAACTCGTCATTACTAAGGCTCTGGCCAAGGATGACTATGCGGCGAAACAGGCACACGTAGAACTGGCTCACCGAATGAAGAAGCGTGATGCCGGTTCAGCTCCTTCACTTGGTGATCGAGTCGCGTTTGTCATGGTTCGTGGAGCAGCTGGTGCTAAAAACTACGAGAAATCGGAAGATCCTCTCTATGTGCTTGAGAACAACGTGCCGATCGATACGAAATACTACCTAGATAACCAATTGGCGAAGCCGCTGGGACGCATATTCGAGCCTATCTTGGGCGAGACGAAAGCCAGGACACTATTGACAGGAGATCACACGAGAACGATTTCTGTGGCGGCCCCAACAGTTGGCGGGCTAATGAAGTTTGCGAAAAAGACGCAGATTTGCATGGGCTGCAAAAAACCACTGACAGGCAAGCACGAAAGCAATGGAGCAGTATGCTCGGACTGTGCCCCACGGGTTGGTGAGCTATATAAGAGAACGCTGGACAAGGTATCGGATCTGGAGATCCGATTTGGTCGGCTGTGGACGCAATGTCAGAGATGCCAAGGCAGTGTACATTGCGAGGTCATCTGCAGCAGCAAGGATTGTCCAATTTTCTACATGCGTATGAAGGCGAAGAAGGATTTGGAAGATGCAGGCAAGGACTTGACACGGTTCGACATGGATCCAGCTGCCATGTGGTAATGTGTCTTTGGGTTGGGTTACAAGTCTTGGTATGGAGTACTTGATGGGGAAATTTCATGCGGCGTTTGGGGATTTGCATTGACCAGCTGGATTATTATGCGTTGGCGCCAAAAGTCAGCAACTTGTACATATAAACGTTGGACCAAGTGTACTGAATGATAGACTCTCGGTCGCTGTATCAAAGGCAGCAGGACAGCATGCAGTCTTAATTCGTCTTAGCGAGGAGTTCCTATATCAGAATTGAGGCTGCGGAACGGAGCACGTTGTGCTATGTTAGGGACTTGTCAATAGTAATGCTGTTTACTTGCACAAGGCATCAGCCAAGATTCAGTTGAGAGACGGCTATAGGGTATTCCTCCTACAGGCCATGTACGAACTAAGATTGCAACTTACATCATATTCCGTTAGATTTACCAAGAAGTAGAAATATACGCCTGCCACCGGTATGCTAACGTGAAGCAATAAATTTAGTAGATGTGCACTGAGAGCTTCTCAAGCTCTACTCCAGCGTCATAGAAAGCGTCGTGCTGTGTAGCGATGGTTTCATATGTCACTTCCAGAGTTCTCTTCATCAGTGTGAGGTCTCAACTGCGATCAGTTGGACCCATCCTCCCCTTGTTGCCCACGCGAAAGCTGCCCCTTCTCTCTTGTTCTCTGGCCATACTGGGAAAGAAGTGCGGCATGATGCGCATCGATCCCAGTGGTATTGTCTTTAGAAATGGTGGAATGTGTAAAATAATTACTTTACGTTATGCCGGAGTGGTTGCTTCGGTCTTGTACCGCACTTATAGGGCTGCTCCTCGGTGGGTAGGCACTCGAACTTGATATATCGGACATGGGCAAACCAGAAGGCTCTGGGTCTTCCCTATTATTTAATGCAGAGACTGGATCAAGCGCTGCGAGAACACTTGCATAGGCGCGGATAACTAGGTAACAGTGGGACGGTGCCTACACGGGGTCAGCTTAGTCGGCTGTCGTGATGAGGACGACGATTCTGGCCAGCTTATGCTGTTGTCCCCACGAAAGTATCGATTTCGGTCCGCCAGCAGTGATTCATCGGATTCGTCGGCCGTCCCGTGGGGGCATGATTGCGCTCACCCTTGGAGCAATATACACAACCCTCTATTCTACCGCAGTCTCTCTCCAGAGAGTAAATGAATTGGCGATTCCAACTCCTCTGACGCTCCATGTGTTCGAGGAGCAGGCCGTCCGAAGTACAGCACCTTGGAGGTATGCGGTCTTGATTCGTGATGGATACTTCAAAGTCACGCTCTAAGCACGGGCGACACCATGCATAGCAGCATTCAAGTACACCGCGTCCGCGATTGTGGGTTTACAGCTAACACATAGACTCGTTAGCAGGGACTCGAGTGCATCGTCATAGCTTACTTACCACGTTAACTTCTTAGAACCCTTGGTAGACGTTATCTGTCGGTGTTGGCCCAGGGTCGTCGGTCGCCAGTTCAGCGTTTCGATCATACGACGAGGAGGCATGACCTCGGAAATGTCGCGGCAGATTCATCTCCCGCCCCGTCCGTGCCATTGTCAAATTCGATCCAGACAAGATATGCAGCCTCTGCAACGCAGCATTTGCAATGTGGAAATTGCCGTGGTCACTGTCGCGGCAGTGGAATGGCAAAGGCCACCACAATGCAGGATACATGTGTCGAGATATCCTTTGTTGAGAGCAGAGCAGCGCGATACGGTGACACACTTAGATTTTAGGCTTCCAAGAAGGACAGTAATTGCTGCTGTCAAGTGCAGTTCAGACACCCGTGATGCCCATGAACTGAGCAGGAAGATTTGCATTCTGACGGATGTAGAGCACCAGACGTTCAGGCTCATCAATGCCTAACGGCATGAACGGTGCCAACTACCCAATGGCAATTGGGCGCCCTGGGTGTGACAGTCAACGCCACGGTACGGATATCAAGGAGACCAACCAGAGCTGCGATTTAAAACCCTGTCTGCCACCTAGTTCGTTCGTTACAGAAATTGCAAGCCTGGTCTTCATATGTGACAGTTAACTTATACTCCAGCCCTTCGTAAATGCCGCAACACGCCGGGCCGCCGAAGGATTATGACATTTTGAATGGGTCCTGCGATCCCTACCAAGAGTACAACGAGGTTACGAGTAAAGAGTAACTAATCCGTATCCATCTTTAAGCGTTATAGAGCCCTTGACCCAATTTACAAATGCAAGACTCGTCCGTCGTCTCTCACACTGAGTAACTAGCTAACTGGTTCATCATCAGATTAATCGGCACAGCTGGGCCATGAAACACATCTTATTGAGCTAGCGAGCCCCTGGTTCACAAACCACGAGCAACCCTCGTGGGCCGTCTGTCGCACCATCTTGAAATCGCAGGTGTCTGGTGAACCATGCCATGTTTGTGCCCATGTCTGCATGTCCGCATGCCCCTGCAGGAAGTGAGGCGTGCCCGCAGACAGGCGAAGCAGACTAGACGATGCTAATGAGACGGCGCGGGGGACAAGACTGGTTAGTCTGCAGGCCTGACTCTGGAGAATACTAGAGACCGTTGATGACTGCGTGCGGGGATCTGACTAACGAGTTCAAACGTTGCCGTAAATGGCGATACCGTCCGTAAGGCGTCTATAGGACGGAGTACAGCATGTGAGTTGAAAATTGACCCAGACTCACAAAGATCTGCGTACCTACTCCGTACCTACCTAGAGCTGATGTAGAACGCCATGCTGCAGGTGACCCATGCTTCACATATACAACAAGACGTAAGAGACACAGGAACAGAAACAGGAACAGGAACAGGAACAGGGCACAGGCACACCATAGTCTTAGCTGCAACCTCCACTTAGTTGCATGGAACTGGGATGTTGCGATATTTTCATTACACAGGACGACACTAAATAACAAAGCGCATGCGCCGCACGTAAGAATCCTGATTCTGAAAGGAACAAGGAATTCTTCAATTTCTTTTGCTTCGGTATGCTTTGATTTCAGACTTTTTGACGTCTTGTTCTGTGACTTGTTGCTTTCTTATAGAAAATACAGGCCGCATCAATTGGCTTCGCGTGACGGGTGCTCGGCCTGGCTCGAGCAGACTCGCCCACCATGATGAACTTTTTTGTCTTGTCCACCCTCTTCCTCGCAGCCACCGTCACAGCATTCTCCCTCGCCGAGCTGCAAAAGCTCCTACCCGAATGCTCCCTCGTGTGTCTCGCGCAGGGCGTGCTCGAGCACAATTGCCAGCTTGGCGACTTCGAATGCCAGTGCAGTAACGTTGAGCCGATTATCAAGACAGTGTCACCGTGCTTGGTGAAGGCTGGCTGTGGGTTGCAGAATATTACTGGTAAGCGTCTTCCCGCGCGTTATTCGCTGCTGATGAGAACGAGGTGGAAAACGGGAAGACGAGGGAGGCGTTTAATTCTCTGCAAGAAAAAAAAATTTTTATGCTAATGTCTTTCTTTCTTTTTCGGGGGTAGTGACTGGAAAGGTTGTGCTAGATGTGTGCAAGACGTTGCCAGACAATGGGACTGCGACGCAGGTAGCTGCTTCGCCGACGGCGAGTGTCAGGTCGGCGGGGACGAGAAAACGGATTGGCTGGGAGGCTGTGGTTGGGCTGGCTGCGATGGCGGTGCATGCACTCTAATGAGAGATGAGAGAACGCTTGAACGAGATGGGAGTTTAAGAATGGACGGTATGGACAGTATGAACGGTATGGTCGGTGCTGTGCTTGTTGATGGTTGGTGATAATTCTCCATCCAGTGGAAAACCGGTCATCAGGCGAGTCCAATCTAGTTTTAGCATCACACACAAGACAAGAGCTAGCGTCAGCTTGCGACTTTGTTGTGACTGTATTCTGACCGGGCTTTATGGGCTGCAGCTGAGCCGTTTTGGGCAATAGCTGCCTTTGCAAGTCCTTTCGTGGGATCGCATCTTGCTGTCGGCGAACGAAGAGTTGGCTTCGGAGTGAGGCACATGTAAGTTTATCGTGTGGCAGTTCCTTCGCCACGTCTACTTAACCTTGGAAGCTAGCTAGTGCTGTAGATGGCAATGTTGCTCGTGCTTCATATATCCGACGTGAATGCCGCACACTTAGTTTACTGGATAGAAAGATGATGGACGGAAGCCTGCAAAGGGGAGTCCGTATCCGCCGTGAATTTGGCACTGTGCGGCCCGGTATGATTTGTGAGTGGATCCGACATCACAACTTTGGAGTATCTACCGACAAGATGGGAGAGAGCAACCGAGTGAGTGTTTCCGTATTAATGGTTCTTTAACAACAGCTCTTCGGATCCACGAATCTCCAGGTCATAGCAAAAAGTGCAATGTCGCGACTGTAGCATTCTGATCTACCTAAATAAAAAGGAACTACTCCGTATTTTACTTCCAAACCGATCAACGATAATACCTTTAAGCTCTTCCTGCTACACACATCATGTACAACGACATCTCCAAGCCACCTCCCCCGTTGCCTTCGCCGCAACTGGTGAAGCTGCTATCAGGAACACATATTCTGAAACCCCTGTCTCGACGCGGCGAAGGACCCGGCATCATTCTGCTCACCGCAGACTATCCCGACCAATTAACCATCACGAATGGCGTACCGTCGCCCATCTTGAAGTGGGCCGAGGAAGGGTACGTTGTCACGGAAATTCCGTCATCTGCTTTGAAAAAAGCAGCCGACCAGGCTCTCTACGAGGCTATCGAAGTTATCAAGCAATGTGACAAGTGCACTTCTTCGTCCAAGGTTGGACTCGTTGGTAAGCCACCGCCAGTATGTTTCTCTCACATAATGATTGAGCATCAGTAGCTGACCCGTTCTGCTTCCGCCCTTGAGTAGCATATGATTCAGAGTCATGGAATCTCGCGGCTCCGGTACTGTCGCAGCTCCCCGAAATAGTCGGCGCAGCCGTCTACGCCGCTGCCAGTGACAGGAACACCTTGGCCTCAACAAGCACCTCCGCTCTGTATCATTTCTCGGGCTGTGGCGGACAGAGCTCCGAGCCTGCGCGCAGATCAGACGCCTTGACAGAGTACTTCTATCCGGCGGCCAAGTCAAAGTTTGCGATCCCTTTCCAGCAGGACTTCAATTACAACGCCGAGTCACTCTCACACACACGCAACCTCAAATTCCTCAAGCCCCTCATGGGCGGGCCGTACTTTGACCTGGAGAGCATCTGGGACGAGCACACCTATTATGAGTTTGCGGATCGGTCGGTGGAACACACAATGAGCACCATGGTGGCGGAGCCATATGTAAACCACGTTCCCACAGTGAGTTTCTACGTTCCTACCTATTTTCTGTCCATCATGTGCCTGTGGTTGCGCAAAGTCAAGCTTACTTTGCTTTCAATGCCCAGTTGACCGGGGGAGTCGGCCGGGAACGCCTCACAAAATTCTACCGCGACAACTTCATTTTCAGCAACTCTGACGATACCGAACTTGAGCTCATCAGCCGCACTGTTGGCGTCGACCGCGTTATCGATGAATTCATTTTCAAAATGACACACGACCAACAAGTCGATTGGCTGTACGTCGAACCTGCTCCACGTCTTCCGCTGGTCTAAATTGAGTCATAACTAATATTATGTTGCATCAGACTGCCTGGTGTTCCGCCCACAGGTCTCAAGCTCGCGCTTCCATTCACGGCTGTCGTCAACATTCGCGGCGACAGGCTGTACCACGAACACATTTCTTGGGACCAGGGGACTGCTCTGAGACAGCTGGGCTTGCTGCCAGAGTACTTGCCGTTTCCTCATGCGCTCCCTGGTGGGTCAGGTCCTTCTTCACAGGGGAAGAGGTTTGAGTACAAAGTGCCTGTTTTGGGGATAGAAACGGCGGATAAGATGAGGGATAAGAATTGCGTGGAGTCGAATTCGTTGTTTGGGGGCGAGTTGAGGGAAGTGTAGGCTCAGTACAGTTTGAAGCATGTTTTTGTATTCAAGTTCTTTCCTGTACTCCGTAGCTCAAACGACGATGGCTTCTTGATGACTCTGCTCCGTACATGAGCTCTCACAGGCGAAGCTTCACCTCCAGAAATTCTTACCCAGGTCGTATGCATGAGCCCGCCGGGCTCTTCCCCCAAATCATCCAATGTCTTGCATCTAATTACTGGACACGGCTAGTTATCAGTGCCGTTTGTTTCTACAGTTTACGTCCCTCTACCCGAGTACCACCAAACCTCAGCCTGCGTCCATTTACTTCCCCACCGTCGCCTCCACAAAGAACCCCGAAATTCCCAGACATTTTCGGGAGCACTCTACCTGACTAACTAACTATTGCTAACTAACCAACTAGTCGACTAGCAGAATCCCCACGCTTATTTACTCATTCATTGCAGGCTAAACCCGAGCTAGCGTTATCATTTCTCGCTCGGCAATTAAATGATCCCCAATCTACCGTCCGTACCCCCGTCCTAGTTCGTTATAGATCGACCGTCTCGGGTGTAAGTGAGAACCACCCGCTCGCCGCGCTTCCGATGATGGGAGCAGCCCCGATAAGTTATGGGCAGGCAGGCGTACGCGTGCTGGCGCTATAGCTCAGCCCATAGTCTTTCTTGTCGGCGACACCACCGCCTGTCGGATACGGTCTGTTAGGTAGCTATCATGGATGTAACAGACCTGGTGGGCAGTATCCGACAGCGGTTTCAATGCTCCAAACATTCCCTATCGTACCTACACCGGGATTTATAAAGTCTGTTGTCGTTCGCTTCTCCCGTGTTGTTCTCTCTAGAAGACGACATACACAAGGCACAGACAGTCAACATCATGCTTTTATACGAAGGCTACGATCTCGTGGTGATAGGAGCCGGTATGTCAAACAAGCTCGTCGTCCCCCCCC
>JASWJB010000213.1:0-77069 GCA_032433595.1 Conoideocrella luteorostrata
CGCTTATTTTAGATTCGGAGAGATTTGGTGAATTGATATCCCCCCTCCCCCCCCCCCCCCCAAAAAAAAAACACACAAGGAAAAGGGACCTTTATCCCTATTTCTGCCAATAGAGATATAAGACTTCCGCATCATCTTCTAGGTCTCCTCCTTAACATAAGATTGACAAAAAGGGTTTTTCTTTGCCCTCAAGTCCCCCCATTCGCCGCCGTGAAATTCGCTTCCATGACATGCTATGGCTCTTTTAAGAAATCAAAAAAAAAAAAAAAAGCGACATATGGCTATTTACGTTTGGCTCTCGTTGTCCTGCAACGTCACCAAAATCTAGCGACGGAGGCGAGCGAAGCCAGAAGGCTTAGCGTGGCCGCTGGAGTGGGTGCCGTTGCCGCTAGGATAAGGGACAACGGTGACTGTGGCCTGGAGGGTCGTGGTCTGGTCGGGACAGTCAGAGGAGACCTTGGACTTGTCACTACCCTTGTTGTTGTTGCCGCTATTGGATGACTTGTCGCTGGTAGGAGGCTGAGTAACAGCGGGCTTCTCGTTACCGGCGTTGGTGGCAGCTGGGCCGCCGACGGTGACGTAGACAGTAGAGGCAGGGGCAGTAACAGTCTCCTTGACTGTGACGGTAGAGGCAGCACATTCACCTGCACCGCTGCTGTTGACGATCTGCTTGTTGTCAACCGGGCCGGTAGGCTTAGTTCTGGAGACGGTAACAGTTCGAGTAACCTTGGTGGTAGCGGTTTTGGTTGTCGTAGACTCGGTTGACGCAACAGGAGCAGCCGTGGCCTCGGTGCAAGGAACAGTGACAGTCTTCTGGACAGTAGCACGGACGACGCTGGTGGCTACAGAGGCGGTAGAGCCAGTTCCGAGGGTCACAGTCATAGTCTTCTCTGTGACAACGTCGGTGACCTTGGTGGTCATGCTAGGCTTGGCAGACGATCCATTAATCGGAACAGTAGGGTTAATCGCCTGGGAAATGGTAGTAGCAGCCTGAGTAGTGCCAGTGAGACCACCGGTAGAGGCCTTGGCAATGATTGATGATGAAACCTTGCCAGCTTCAGTCACAGGGCAGACAGTCGTGCTCAAGACAATGGTCTCGGTGACAACCATGGTGGTCTTCTGGTTCTCGGGCAAAGTAGCAATAGCAGTAGGGTGTGCCGGGCAGTTAGTGACGGTAGGAGCACAGCTGGTAACAGTGTGAATCTGAGTCGTCTTGATGGTCAAAGTAGTCATATTCTCGGTACCGTTGCCGCGAGGGAAGTGCAGATGACGTCCAGGTTGGTAAGCAGAGGCCACGGCGGCCAACATGCCGAGAGCAGTAACAGATGTCTTCATTTTGTCGGTTGTGTAAAGAGGTTGATCTTTGGACGTTCGTTACTTCTTCGTTTGCAAATGGAAACGATATGACTCTTGATACTCCGATAGTAGATATTTCCTTCTCACTCAGTCGGATAATAATCTTGGTTGGTGTTGATAACAGTAACAGGCAAAGAGCGAAAGTCGATTCCGCGTCGGACAAAAAAAGTGGTAGCTTAGCTTGCTCACTTGATAGAAAGAATGAAAGTAGGAAAACGGTCGGTATTCAGTGAGACGTAGCGCTGCTTGACGTCGTAAAATCGATATAAGCTGTGATAGCAATGGACGGCGATGAGGAACACGCCAAAAGGGAATGTGATAATGCAGTTAAGAGGTAACTGGAGGAAGAAAAAGAGTGTGTGCAAGAGAGAGGGTGAGAGAGAAAGAGAGAAAGAACGCAAGATTTTTGAAGCGAATGAAGGTATTGATGAAGGCCGAGAAAGGAGAGGGGGGGGGGCGGAGTGTGGCCGCAAGGACCGAATTTGCAGTTCATTACATGCGCCAATGGAGCAAACACGAAAGTAACGGATCAGTCTACATCCCCGTCCATGTCGATGGTGGGTGGGGGGTGAATTGAGTGTGAGGTGACACCCAGCACCGTATTATCCCATCCCATGCATGGGGCCAAAACGAGACCAAGGACCGGGGGCACAAGGAACTGGGGCCACAGAGAGAGACAACAAAAAGAATCTGACAAACGAGCACTCTCTCAACTCTTACGTCGCAGGCGGCTCCACCAAACGTAGGCTCAAAGCCAAGGCCATGGACAAATTGAAGGCACACAGCCACTCTCGAGATGACACAAAGGTCGATCAAGGAACACGCCTGTGCCCAATTCATAACGAACCCAGGATGAGTACTCCGTAATCTGGCAGACATGGGACCCGCGCAACACTCTCAAAATCCACTCGAAATGTGCGGAGTATTGTTGCTGTATTCTATTGCATGCTATTGTATGGCCAGGCAGTTCACCTATCGTACTGTATCTATCCCAAGTAGTAAATTTCCGTGACGTAAGTCATACTAGTACGATAGGACGGCGTTCTATCCCGAATCATCCGCATTATTCGAACGTCCCAGCTGATGAAAATGGCGGGGTGTCGTGTTGGCCGGACAAGCAAGGGTAAACGAAGCACGCGGATATCTGCCTGTAGGTGGTATGTGTGCATGTCCACGTATAATATGATGATAGGGAGTCCCTATCGAATAGAGCGCCCCCTCAACGGGAGGTGCGTTAAGGAGTCGAGTCAGCACAGGCGACCGGTCAATCCCGTTGGACAGTGCCCATTATTCCCGTTGAAATTGTAGGACCGGGCTGCTTCACGTCGAAAAGCATCCCAGATTGCCAGACTGCCAGGCTGGTTGACTGGCATCGAACACATTGTTGATCAGAGAGGCAGCCTGACGCGCCGACTGGACGAAAGACATCTGATCCCGCTTGCCGTATTGGTCTGTGTTCCTTCCTCCACCGACGATTTTAGCTCAGGGGAAGGACCCATGGCGCTAAAATGCAGGTACCAACGAGAGGACAACTCTGAGACCAGCTCTGGTCCAATCATTCCTCCAAAGATGGGCAAGAGACTCAACCGTCTCCACCCCACGGCGCCATCCCGAGCCAGAAGACACGATCTCTTTCAAAATCCATTCTACAGACGCCCCCTCCAAGCCTCTCGAAGACTCCGAGAGATATACCCCCCTGCTGTCCCAAGACTCAAGGCTAGGATGTTGCTGGATCCAGCGTATTGCGTGCAGTACGGAGTAGTTATTAAGTAATTTACAGCGTATGACGACGCTCATCCATGTGCTAATGCGTCCAGTACAGTATGCAGGCATGGTACGGAGTACATTGCATTGTAGTATACGGCATGTCGGTGTCGGAACTACACTGCCGTCAGACTTTGCATCGGTGAACGTTCGCAATCGCAATCATATACGTGCTACGTACGACACAAGTTCTCTATGGCCCGGACCCTTGGAAAAGAGTTAATTGGGTATTTGCGATATGAAAGAGCTGCATCGTGGTACAGTCCATTTTTCGCAATTTCTTCAGGCGGGAGCTTGGACAAGAATGGAGATCAGGCTGCGCTCGAAACCAACCCACCGCTTTTTACGCGCTATAGTACGTATTCCCACAGAGTAAATAACTTTGTTCTCTGTTGACGATTGTACTAGTCCAGCAGCATCATTTGAGGCTCACACGGAAGAAGCAAATCCTCTCTCGCCGAAAGACGCTTTGAGGACGATGATATCATTTTGCAGAACCTGGGCTGCCTCCTAATTGACGTCCCTTGCAGCGGTAGTTAGTATATCTGAACTAAGTGTTGCCTGTGAGATTTCAGACCGTACGGAGACAGAATGGTTGACTGGCTTTAATTTCAATGGTACAGTCATACCTCATGTCGAAAACTGCTAGAACCAGTTATTACACGTCATGCGACTTTGCCCTGGCTACCCAATGTTATGATGCCGTTTGGCATGCTGGGCAGCCAATATTTCAGGGTGAAAGCTTGCTGGCACCTGCGTTCCTGCAATCGGTAAGCAAACCCCGTTTCTTGGAATGTACTCCGTTTCTTCCAGTCTCACCGCCAACCCGCCGAGACGACCAATTCTGAAGATCTATGTACTCAGTAGTCTGTAGAGTACGTACGACAAAAACATTGTCATAGTGGCAGGGGGGCTAAACAGAAAGTTGATTGAGACGTAGACAACCCGCCATACACACTCAGGATGGCGCATTGCTTGGAAAAGCTCGTCGGATTGCCAACCCCGGATAGTTTTCTAAGTGTCCAGTGCGCGCCAACCATTGGATGGACACCGACTGAGCCAGATGCCAGTGGACGCCTGGTCTTGGTGCAGCAGCCGCCCTGTGCCACCTCCCTCGGCCCCCCAAACCTTCTCAAGACCCACCTCAGCTGCCAGGGACCACACAGCCTAATCCTAATCCAGCCACCACAAATTGTTTCCCTGAAATGCTGAAACCGCCATTGACTGAGTGTCCGGCAGGGCAACAGCAGCATCGACACACTTGACTTTTCTCTTGCACCACTTGACCACGCAGACACACCAAGCTTTCGCTTCGCATGGCTGGATCCTCGCCCCACCATCCTGCATCTTACCGCGCATACTACAACATTCCCTCATCCTAGCAACACAACCAGACGCTCACAAGCCACTCATTAATTTGCTGCGTACGTAGGTTAGGGTTCGAAACACTTCAATCCACACGCACCAGCAACTGGCGCACCCGGTTTGCCAGTCCCAACCTTCTACTTCATTCAACCGTCTGTTCCGCCGCCCGCAACTCACCGAGTCCCATAAAAAAAGAGGTTTCACGTCCCTGAAAAGTCTAAGAGACCCTTGCTTCTAACTAGATTAACCGCTCTACGGTCCCTGCGTGAGAACGAGATCAAAGACTGAGTCCAAGCCTCGGTGAGCCTTCAATCCTACCAACCTACCTCATTCGTCTCGTCTTGCCAAGGCACGAAAATTAGCAATTAGCTCAACCATTCTGTCGCAACTTATGTTCGTCCGATTTGTGGGGGCTTTTTTCTTCTCAGTTATTTGCTTTTCTGGTTGTACCTTGATAGGCTTGGTTAATCATACTGGTCTCATTACGTACTACGACGGTCTGCATAGCATAGTTGCTATTTAATATATAATGTACGAGCATAGGGTGGTTATATCCGCAATGGGTTGCTGTGTTCCCGGATGTAAATTCCGTTTTTAATTGATTATTGCAAGATTAATTTAATATATTCAACCGAGTTGCTGATACCAGCAAGGCGCAGATGCTGGCTGGTAACATAAAAATCACACCAGAAAATTCATATATCCGATATGGATTGGCATAAATCATGCTCCCTTCTTTCCATCTTTCTTTTTTTAGCCATCCGATTTCTGATTTCTTACAGTCAGCCAACATGGCCTATTAACGTATCCCCCGCCTCAAGAGCATTGAATTCCGCGGATCATGGTCCTTGCAAAAACCCCTGTGTCGGATCCAGATCGGTTTATTTTGTGGGTGGCATGAAAGATCTGCTGATACATCACGTATAAGCTAGGGGAGTGCATAATGAACACGGGGTGGAGAACCGATATACTTTTTATTCCATCATGCCGCCGTCTGATGTTTCATGAGATCATGAGCCCACATCACCTTAAAAAAAATCCCCAATCTGGTACTCTTGTCACTTCATCCATTGTGACTCATGCCACCCTGAAGCATCTTCCCCCCTCCCGCAAGGGAAGGGAAAAAGTCAAGAAAAAGAAAAAAATTTCAATTGCCTCATTCCACCTCTTCGATTCTGGGGCGCGATTTACCTGATGCTTGGCTCATGCTTCCTCCTGGGTTCACACTGAGTCCTGCGAGGCGCGCCAGACCTACTGTCGTATCATCTTGCTGGGGTAGCAAACTGCCGAGTTGCCAATTTTTCAGACTCTCAGCAACGTCCCGGGCATGCCGTTGTACGAGACCGTCATTATCCGTGTCTGCAACATAGCTTAGGGTTCGTTGTATGACTTCGCGGCTGGAGTCTGTTAACCCGAACCCGAGCGAACGGCCAGCCTCTCTAGCCTCATTTAATGCATGTACGAAGCCGAGAATAACCAAGATGGCTGCACGACGGAGAATGCTGTACTCCATGTCCCTCTCTAAAGTGAGGACGTTGATGCACAGATCAACTGCATTTGACACAAGATCGGGCCCCATACCGGTTATGTTAGTTTCCAGCGCGGCTCCAAATATGGACAGTGCAGATGCTCGCATGCGAACATCTTCGCTGCCACGTTTGCTCTCCCAACCTTGTACGATCTGTGCTAGTATTTCGTTGTCTGCTCTGTCTGCCTCTGTCATCTGCACATCCTCGTCAAGGCCATCGTTATCGTCATCAACATCATTGTTAAGTGCTGCTTTGTCTTTCCTCAGCTTAGCCAGCTTGTCCTCACGAGCTTGTTTAGCCATGGTTTTCGGTCGGTAACCACGTCGACCAGCAATTGAAAGTAACGATTCCCCTGTCTGCTCGGCCACGGCCCCTGCAAAGGTTTGGCCAAGCCGTTCTATGACCTGTATTATGGCCTCTCCAAAACGTAACCGAATATCAGTCGTAGAGTGTTCCTGGGTATCTAGATAGTTGTCCAAAAGCTCTTGGATGGTTGACTTGGGGTGTTTATTTGCCAGCTGAGTGAACAACTTAATCACTCTCAAGTTAATGTAATCCTCATTGTCTTTGAGAAGATTTGACATCAAGACTGTGACAGCGGAGATGTCGAGGATGGAGCTCTCGGCCAAAACCAAGTTTGAAAGCATATTGAGTCCTTCTGACACGACTGGAGGCGGATTGCCTCCGTCTCCAGTGATATAATTCATGGCCAAATTGTAGGTCCTCCTGTCTTCAATCTGCTGAGCCGAATGAGCAGAAGGTAGTTCATTGCTAGATGTCTCTACTTCGTCTTGGTACTTGAGAAGCAGTGCTAAATTTCGAGCCGTGCCTGATACCTCATCATTGCCGGAATTTCCTATTCTGTCAAGCGACTCTTCAATTATATGCAGATCTTGAGGCTGGATGTCTGATCTTTGGAAGGTGGTGGAAGTTACAACTAGGTTGAGCAGACTTAGCACAACTGAGACGACGTCATTTCCAAGAGGCGCTCTCTCGTCTCCTCTCAGAACCTGGCAAATGATACCCAGGAGTTGGTCAAAATGGCTGACCAGTGTTTCTGGAACCAATTCCATTAATTTTTGCAGAACAGATACTTCAGCTAGCTCTTGAACCGCAGGGCTAGTAGTCTTGTCACTAGTAGTCGTTCTGATCTCAGGCTGACTTTGTTTTCCCATTGATATAGTCCACCGCCGTAGGAGAGCCAGAAATATGTCCGAAATTTCTTCAATTGAGCACGAATTCGCGATCAGCTTCACCAATTTCTCAGCTCTAGGCTCTATCTCTACTAGGCTGATTCCAGTGCTCGAGTGAGGTGAAGTAACAACATCGATGCCCAATCCATCGACTAGCTGATATTGCCAAGAGCTATCCGAGGTTTCTGCGCAACCTCTGCAGAGAATATTTTGAATGATAGGATCGATGTTTTCCAGTTTCCCAAATAGTGTCAAGTAGGTGTGAAGCAGCTTTTCCGCCGGCGTGCAATATCTCTCGGCTACAACCTCTGGTGGTTTGGAAAGCGCAGCAAGTGCCCAGAGTTGCAAAATGACCGGCTTCAGCACTCGTTTGCAGAGTCCAGGGGAAGGGTTGGAAAATATCAGCACCTTTAGTCGCCTGAGTGCTGCTGCAAGCTGGTGTCTGTTGGAGAGAACCTTGTCTCGACTCAAATCGATGATTTCGTCGGTCTGTTCGCCCTCTATTTCATGGCTTGAATTTTGAGCATTATCGAGTGATGGGTTAATTTGCTCAATGAGTGGCTGCACAAAGACATTCCATCCTGGTGCTCCTGCGTTGTGTATATCAGCATATCTGCCACATCGAGAGTAATGAACCGAATATCCTCACCTGATGCGCCAATTTGCTTTCTGCCTAGTATTCCAAATCCAACTATCTGTGCTGCAGTCTTCGCCAAATCTTGACCAGCATCCCCGTCGAATAGACTGAAGAGTTGAGGCGAAATACCGCCGTACCATTCTTCCGGGCTGAGGGTAGCGGGCACCGTAGATAGAAGTCTGGTGGCAACTGCTACTGCCTCATGAGTAATGCTTGCGCCGCTTTTCTGTGGTTGTTGCGCATCTGCTGCAGACGGGTGGCTGCTGGGGTGGACGGAAAAGACGAACTCCAGAGTTCCGCGAACACCATCAGGCCTCAAGGGCAACAGGGTAAGTGATTGCAATAATGGTTTTCTCAGCCATATTGGTAGCACGTCGGGCTTGATCAGGGAGTTCAGGATTGGGAGAAGGATCCAGGCTTCGGTTCTGCGATCCTGTTAGGGACATGATCAAGGGTTTTAGAATTCGAATCGTGCATACCTCGTGATGAGTTCATCATATGCCTTTAGTTCCGGTTTCCGGTCTTCAAGACTTTTTGATGGATCGTATGCTCTCTTTGTTGCCTCTAAAAATTCTTCTATTATCTTGGTTCGTGCACTCGGGATATGAGATGATTCGGCCATCTGTTTTTGGCGATTGATGAAAAGCTATTTGGCACATGTAGCCCATCCGGCCGTAAAGATTATCAATCATTGCCAACCTTTGCACCAGTCACGTACTGTGCGAGGACCTGAACCAAATCGGAATACACACTGTATACATGGCAGTCACCTGTTTTCGCGACGCGTAACGCTAGTCAAACGATGCTCTACGCGGGTTCTGGCCTGTTTTTATTCACCTTCATCCAGTCTCAACTACAGTTACTCCATCTTTCGCTTTCTATCATCCTCTCGATAGCTGTCCACCACATAGCTTACTTTTCCTCTCTACATTTCGAGATTCTCCTTTGCGTCTGATTATAAATATTCTCGAGTCGCAACTGCTTCGCAACGCCTTCCTCACAGTTTCCCGATCCTCATTTTCCGCAAGGAATGTCTATAGCAGACCCCCCTCCAAGGCTCGTGAAACCATGACATGCCGCTCTCGAGACTGTATCAGAAACTCGTTGAATGCGGTAGCTGGACTTGTCATGTGTATTGCGCTGTTGGTAACCAGACGGCATACGACCTAGATGGGGGAATGAGCTTCGGAACTTAACCCTAAGAAAAAAATTGGTTCTAGTATTGCGTCAAATTGCTTGATTTGTCTTCTAAGCTTGCGAATGACTTGAAATTCGCCATTCGCTGAAAAGTGGGAAGGTTGATCTAGGGTCTTCAATGGCCGACTGACGAGGAAAGCTGTCCAGTCACCCTCTGATGGTGCGTGAGAGAAGGATGCCATGGCCTCGAATGGACACCATTTGGGTGAAAAACCTCAGATTTGAGGTGTCGTCGGCTCGTCTACTGGAACTAAAATGCTGGCCGCCTGTGGGCGGTTCTAAAGATGCTGTCAAACTGCTCGAAACAACACTTTGTGATATGCGAAAAGCACTTGCCCGAACACCACGAACTCATAGACCAACATTATGAGTAGGGCTGAGGATTGGTTGCACACTGTCAATTGCTGCATTTCAAACAAGCCACCTTGAAAGCTGCCTCGTCGGAATCACTGGCAACGACTGCAAGTGTAGCGAGGAGCTCCTAGGCACAAACGGAAATGCTCCACTGATGCAATATTCCGCCGGTTCTTCTTGCTCTCGGATCTCAAGATGTTATCTCAGGTTGTTTCCCTTCACGATTCGCACTTGGAACCATAGCTCGGGTAATTCCTAGCTTATGCGATGCGTGCATCGAGCCTGGCCAGGCGCATTAACTTCCCGCTGCAGCCGCATCGATGGAAGACGCCAGTCATTCGTTACAGGGCCTCACAGTCCTTAACAGTTACCTCGGAACCCCTGCCGAAAGGTAGACGACCGAGATGATAGCGTGGTTTTTATGGATGTCTTTTGTCCACGCGTTGAAGCCCTTCTTACTCGTGCTTTAACGGCACATGATGAAGAGGATACAAAAACTAGTCCTTGTTGACAGCGAAGAACATACAAAAGGAGTACTCGTTTTGTTGGCGTCGAAATTTTGGTTTGCTATGACAGCCCGAAAGTTAGCAAGAGGAAAAAGAGTTCGAATACCAATTGCCCCGCCCCATCATTTCAGCTTGTTTGCAAATTGCTGGCCCTGGGAAACAGCGCTGGGACCCATCTAGAGTTGGAGTCAAAGTTTCGTGCTTGTCTAGCGCTGTCGAACTCCAGATATTTCTTACGAGTAGCAGAGATTGCATTGGTGTCAGTCGGAACTCGAAAATTTGGTTCAAGAGGGCAGGCCACATGCAAACAGGTAGCCCTAGTTGTCCTCGTACCAGCAATGGCGGGAGGACAACCCCCCAGCAGCGAGGGGATAAGTCTACCCTCTCTGAGCTTAATGGAAATAAGAGGCTAACAAGCGTCAGCAGGTTTCAAAGTAAATAGTCAAACTCCGGCTCCGAATTCCGTGACTATGGGTAATCCAGCACACACCGAGTTGTCTCTTGGAATTGAGGATTGTGACTTCTGTGTAGTCTGCATTAGAACGTGGCCAACTAATTTATTAACAACTGTAGAACAGGTTGAGCAGTGAGTAAGTGTTCATTGTTATTAGAATGAAGGCGCGGCTCACGTACTCTCTGTACCACTTGACCCCACCACCCATGATATCAGATTGATTGATGCGACTTGCAATTGAGTCGCGTATCCAGCGAACAAATAACTTGGATGCAGCTCACAGCCATGACATGGCCCAATGGCACGGCTTTGCCCTATTGCTCTCGGTGGCTGTCCGAGAGTCACGCAACCTGATTTCCTTGATTGACAGCTATTAACTAGTAATTTTCATTGCGGAGTACTCCGTACTCCGCAGAAACTTGATTTTGCAGCCCAGGTGCCATGTCAGCGGCTGCGCCGGCACCACAGAACCACCCGATTTGGCTATGTGGCTTGCTCCAGCTTGCTCCATCCTGGTCCAGAGCTGTCCGTGAGCCCAGCGACCCAGGTTCAATCCCCCCTGCAGAGTGATGTCACCACGCTGCAGGAACAAAACACGGCATATGGTACCAAAATGTCCGAAGTCCTGTTGAACCAAGTAGTATTTGTACAACGATCGCGTCGTCACATTCCGCGTGAAGACACGGTCACGCCATCGCAATATAGTAGAAGGCCATCTCTTTGAAGCGCATTTTTCCGGCTGGCATCAATCAACGTCATCAACCATCACCATGAAGGCCATCCTTTTGCTTGTCGGCTGTAGCGCCTTGGGGTGGTCGATTCCCGCCCAGCCGCCTGTCCCAGAACAAACTGTCTACGTCCCTAACGCTGTTGATGAGAAAGCTCTGGCTCCGACCCCAACGGCAGCTCTGGCCTTGAAGGAACGTGGGCTGGGCGACGACATCAAAAGCGTGGCCAGTGGTGTTGAGAGCAAACTTTCCGGGTTTGTCGAATCTGGCATCCTCAATTTTCCTAACGGGTTTCCAACCGGCACGGCTGTGGAAAAGTCACTCGGAGTGTCGAGCAAAGACTTGGATGCGCAGCCGACCCAGGTTATGAATTTGCCGTGAGTGGAGGCTGCATTCGAAAGACTTCCCTAGTTCATTCGCTCTGTGGAGATGCTGACTGAGTTGATTTTTGACGAAAAGTTCGTATGGAAATTGGACCAACAACGGTTGGAGCCTTCGAATCCACGGCAACGTGTACAAGCTCCCAAATGTATCTCAGAGCAAGATTGATGATCTCGCCAACGTCTTCTTGGTCGGAACGAGCGTGAAAGATCTAAGTGAGACAGAACAAGCCCAAGCTCGCAATGTGACGCGGTCCATCTTTGTTGTTCAGCAGGGCAACAAGAATGTCACCATGAACCTGGTAAACAATGCCGCGGTGCGCTCAAATGCGACTGGTGGCGCCGTCAATGCTGTAAGGATCACTTGAATGCGGGAAACGCTTCGCATAACACCATGGCTCCAAACTAACAGCATTGGTGTGTAGAAAGGCGGCAGTCAGACTATCCATATGCCTTACAATACGACCGTCGAGGGCGACTATGATGCATTCGTCCAGCTTCAAAATACCACGGGACCTGACGGCGGACACATGACAGCAGGAAATGAGACGTCTCAAATCCAAACCCTCAATGTCTACACTGAAGGGGCCAACTCTGGGAATGCCACAGCATACCTTGTGCCTCCGACGGGTGTGACAGTTATATCTGACATTGACGATATTCTCCGGATAACAAAAATATACCAACCGAAAGAAGGCATTCTCAATACGTTTGCTCGACCATTCACTCCATGGATGAACATGCCTGAAATTTATGCCAATTGGTCTGCATCCATTCAGAACATGCACTTTCACTATCTTACGACAACCCCTGAACAGGCAACGAGAAATTATATGGATTTTATTTACAAAACGTACCCTCTTGGATCGTTTGACACGAGACCGCTAAACTTCTCGGACGTCAAAGCAACGTTGAAAATCCGTCGTTTCCTGCTAGATAAGATCTTTCAAACATTCCCCAAGCGCAAGTTCATTCTTGTAGCCGACACTAGCAATTCCGATGTAATGACGGCCTATCCCGCCTTGTATCACGATTATCCCGGCCAAGTAGCATGTATTCTTTTACGAAACACCAGCTCCACAGATCCCGAGGACAAGTTCCCCTACAACACATCGGGATTCAAGGGGATTCCGCAGGAAAATTACATGTTCTTCAAGGTTCCAAATGACTTGACACGTCTTGACGTCTCAAATGGACATTGCCTGAACGGTACGATACCTCAGAATGTGACTTTTGGTCAACAAGGCCTACCCTTGGGCCTCGGAGATAAGGGCAGCTCTGCCGGTCAAATCGGAGCTCCAGATGCCGCGGTTATGCTTATTCCACTGATAGCGGCTGTAATTTCGACGAAGTTATTTTGATGATGCAAATACATGCACATGATGCATCATGATATTGCCAGCCAACACAGGTGGCCAGGTTGGCATTGACAAGGAAAACATCCTTGTGAGTGGGGTGGATGGATGACGGACGGGCTCGGCATCTTTGAGGTCTCATATGAATATCTACATAGCATGTACATTATGTGTACATCCCAGTGTCCATTATCTTTTGATAAGCTCTTACATCTGCTACGGCAATCGTACCCAAAAGAAGTATTTGTCCCGGTGTGCTGATGGAGCAAGATTGCCCACTCGGAACCTCTTAAGAAAAGCTGCATTGGATAAAGACCCAGTCGCCGTGAGAATTCAAAGCACGGTGCATTACGCGCATCAAGTAAAACTGGACCTGCCACTTGTACTTTGTTTTCTGTGATTGATAGGATTACCCTGTGTCAGTTCGCAACATGCTTCCGAGAGACCACGACCCAGCACAGGGTAACATGTGTTCAGTTTACTTCTTCAGCGAGTTATTCCCTACATGAAACTTGGTCAAGAAAATGATGCAGCTACAGTAGTGCCAAGACTGTTGTTGGGGACCTTTCCCCAGACCCCAACTAGAACAGTATCCTATATGGAGTAGACACATGTCGTCGTCACACAGGAAAAAGGTGTAAAAAGCCACATTTACGTCTGTTAGTACCCCCTTATATCCTGTGATACATGTGCTCAAGTGGATTCAACCCGTATGTGTGTCAGAAAATCATGGTTCTGAAAACCACGGAGCTCTGCTCAATTCCGGTAAGACTCGGCGACCTTAACCCCCAACCTCATCAGCCACAACATCGAGCATATTTACACCTTGGATCCATGAAACCCTCGAGTATCTTTCTCCACGCTCCCAGTGAGACTGTTGCAATGGCAATCGAAGAATTGGCCCACTTGGTACGGCGGGGCGACAAGTTGGATGATGGGTTAAGTGAACTGTTGTAGTTTGGGCCTTTTTTCCGCCGTACCAAATTTTCGTCCCTCACGACCAAGGTACGGACCGTCACACCTCGTGGCACGACCCTTGTTCAACGGCGCCTCATTCCAATGCCACTGCTTTGTCCGTCCTTTTACTTCCGTATGGGGCTGAGGGGCTGTAGCCAAACTAGGCTATTGTAGTATTGCGCTGCTGGGCAAGGGGCGATTGTCCGCACTTGCTGGCTTTCATTCTTCGTCTTCACCCACAAAGGCCCCAATAAGGTGGCGCCAAGAACCCGAATGGTTAATTTTCTCTCTCTCTGCCATTGAGCGTTGGTTGCCCAGTTTGGGTGGCTAACTTGGTCGGGAAGGTAATGACCAACATTATTGGGCACCTTTGTCTTTGTTAATGTATGACTGACTCTCTGATGTGGCAAGACTAGAGGGAATGGAGATGTTCATGGCGAATGTGACCGCAAACTTGGTTTCTTCTGTGATTAGTCCGTGTGGCCTGAACAAGACTCCATGCGAGGCACGACACGAGTCATTTTTCCATCGAAGTCAAGTGCGAGAGTGATGGTACAGACCACCTCACTGTTTCGACACAGAGATAACTAACTTTCCGGGTGGAATGTGGAATGCCTGCAAAGCAAGTGCAGGGAGGGAAATGTCAAGAAGGAAAGGCTTTCACTGTTCCTGCCTACTTTAGTACCACTGACTGAGCGTGGGAAGATGTTGTGGGGCTGTCGATCTCAAGTTCAAAGTGGTGTCCGGACATGGAAACCACGTCACACTACTTGATCAGAACATCACCAATTGCATTAGTACGGAGTACATACGGAGTAATTAGATTGAAAAAAAAAGGACCCCTCCCAAGAGAAAAAATGGAAGAAAAATTGGAAGAAAAGCGAAAGAAATAAAAATAAAAATTAAATCTATAGCAAAAAGCAATACGGAGTACTCCGTATATATATATATATATATTTGATATACTATAATAACGCACTTGTGCTGTTAGCAGGTACAAAAAGGTGCTGGAGAAGTATGTCCTTCGAACAACATGACATGCAATCGAAATTTTCATTGTCAACGCTAGACAGGATTGCGAGGAGGCGTCTCAATGCAGTTAAAAGTCCTACTCTGATATTTGTATCTCCTTGGCAGCTGCAACAAACAGTTTGACAACAACTGCCCCCACCACCAAAGCGCCATCCTAGTTAGCTCTGAACCAAACTTCGTCAACTTTACTTACCCACAATCACGATGCCTTTCGGCTGCTTCCCGACGCCCGAGGAGCACTCCATACTCCATAATTTCCATGGTGCTACTCTGCTCCACAGACAAACCTTAGACCCACCTTCAAACCAACACCGTCCGGCAATAAGTGCCTGGACACAAGCCGAACAAGATGGGCTCTTCGTCTGTTCCTCGACGTACGGGCTCTCTCGTTTCACGATACATGCGTCACTTAAAAACATGTCCCACATCTTGTCTCTGACCAGATCTCACGCAGAAGAACAACCCTGCCGAGACGTCTGTGTGGCGGTTGCTGATAGTGTACGTCCGTGAAGCCGAGGCACAAAACTAAACTACTCCAAGCACGTCAAGATGGAACACACATGTTCATGCTCCTTCGGTCAGGCAATCTCCCGCCCAAGTGCATACAATATGCGTATCAGTATTTCCGAAGCTTATCAGGCAAACGCCAATATTTCGGATTCGTTTTGTCACTGAACTAAGTACGCCACTAGTACGGAGTGTGATCCCCGTGCAATAATTTGGACGGAAGTGCACGAGAGTGTTTTAGAGAGAAAATTTTGAAAACTAGCGCCTAATCCTGGCCGTCGACAAAATTTCCCATTTCGAATTTTTCCCCTGGCTTGCCCGCTTGTTATCTCGTTCACTGTACTCAGTAACAAGCCCTGATTACATCTCTGCGACACGGCTTCGCAAAACAGGACGAGTTGAGCTCTGCAAATATCTAACACTGGTCTTAACCGCGAAACAGGGAGGGAAAAGAGAACCACAACAAAATAAACAACAACAAAAAAAAAAAAAAACGACAAGGCTCAGTGGAGCTTGGCTGCTGCACTGGGTAATAACCCTTCCTGAAACAGTGCGCGCCATGGGCACATGTTTGTGCGGCGGTCGACATGGGTGTGTTGCTCCAACATTATCAGCATGTTGCTGCAGACTGATATGAACCATCCAATCGGGACGACAAGGCCCAAAATGAGACGATCGGATATTAGGTATCCTGCATGCTCTCGCAATCATCTGAGTGCCTCGACACGGCCATAATCAGGAATTTTCGGATCATGAGGTGTAATTCGATAGTTGTTGCCTCCCGGCTGTTCTCCGAATCCGGCAGATATGATGCCGGTGGTGACTGGCATCGCACTCGTGACTGGCACAGCCGGAGGAGGCCGAGCGGCCTTGTCTCTCAGAGTCCAGTGCTCTCCAGGCTCACTGGGGGCTACAAGCTCCATGAGAGTGTACTGTAAGATACCGTTGTGAACACAAGGCACATTGATATCCCTGGACAGCATCGACACTGGGCCAGGAACCTTTTCATCATCTCGCCCTTCGGCCTGTAACTGTCTCAGTAATACGTCCCTAGCTCTGTCATGGTGGCTTCATGGATTACCTACAAGGCAAGTTGCACATGGTGAATTGTTCACCCACACCCAATTTTCGCAGTTGTGGGTATAAAAGTACTTGCATCGATATTTGTAGAAGCCCCCGGACATGATGGGTGCGAGGTCTCGGTATCAAGACAACTTGACGCTTCTATGAACAAAATGGATCGCGACGAAAAATGGCTTGAGGAAAGAGAGAAAGATGCTCGTTTTCAACAAACATGGACTTTGCTGCCACTTATCGGATGTGGCTCATCAAAGGAACCGGCCATATCGGACAACGACGCAGCTCAAGACTTTATATATGAATCGGGCGGTTAACTTGCGCTGAGACCGACATGGATCCGAAATCATCTCGGCATTCTACAAAACAAGGTACCTGCGGTTGTTTCCGTGGAACATGTTCAGAGCTAGCCACAAGGCCGGCTTCGAAAGCTTAATCGCCGGGATAGGTGTACATAACGTCGCAATGACATGATGAGAGCTTGACTGGCAGGCAGGTGAATGCAGATGGGTCAACCAGGCTGCAAGCACGACACGATAACTAGCTGCTGCTCAAAGGGGTGCTTCCTAACCAAAACCCTTGCTAGACTTGGTGCAAGGTGTGTGTGTCAGCCTTGGCGCAAGACGCAACGACGTAACCCATTTCATCACAGGCCTCAACAAGGAAGTAAGAAAAAAAGCTGCCAGACCACGATATGTACTTCTTACTCCGTACAATAGTGTACAATACAACCTGTCCCCTTGCTCTAAAGATTGCAGGGATCTGATAACGTACGGGGCGGGTCTTCCGTAATATGTATTGTGTGCTCAGGTTCTCCGAATATTACATCGCAGCGGTCTGGGAGCTGGCGGCCAAGCTCTATCACCACACCCTCCCTCTCATGACTGTACGTATTGGATGCACAGGCTCTTGCACGGAGTGTACTAATATAATTTTCGCCTGCTCATTACAGTAACGATTCCTGTACGGGGTACGTAGAATGTACCCATAAAGAACAAAGATTAATTGGCTTCGAGCCATGGAAAACGACGCGACCCTGGTACGGAACTGAAGTCGTACCAGATAAAAGCAGCTTTAGCCGAGACCATGGCTGCCTCGTCTTACAGGAGAATGTGGTTCTCAAAACGAAACCGGAGGAGGATCGATCTGAGGAAGCAGAGAGCTCTCCATAAGGGAGCACACTGCACGGACTCATTGTACAGAGTAAACGCACAAAATAAAAAGACGGTTGCTTCTACGGCCCGTTGCGCAGCTTAGCCTTCCTCGCGCCTCGGTGAGCTTTACTGTTGCTCTGCAAGCAGAGCCCGCGGTTCGCATTGGACAAGATGTCGGGATTTTTCGCCACGAAGTTCCTCAAAACGAACGAGCCAGATTCGATTATCTTTTCTCCCTTGACATTTTGTAGCCGCCACGTCTATCTACGGGCACTTTGACCAAAGTGTGTGGTCAGATTCCCTGCAGACTCGACATGGGTGCGGCGAATGCATCCCCATGCAGCCACGGTACGGCAAAAAGGCACAGCGAGAGAGGCATGACAGTGCCAATCCAGGGCAGCAAGATAGATATGGTGACGCAGAGCTTAGATACCATGTCACTTCACCAGCCCCCAACAGGGTGTTTGGAGGCTGCCACTGATCTTCAAGGGCTGCCTGGCTGAATTCAACCACCTATAACTGAGAATCGAGGCTTGTGTTCATGGGAAGGGTCCTATAGGTTGACATGCCCTGCGTATTTTGAAGGGGTAGTTCTGCGCCGTCTACCATACGGACTACAAACGCCCCCGCGCTGAGGCTGATCTACGGAGTACGGAGTATGGAGTATTGAACTAGGACAAGACACCTCGCTCAGAGTTTACACAAGAAAGGAAGCTTTATCAGCATCAGGGCATTGAAAGCCCAGCAACTCATGCAAATGAGAACTTGGCCCTATCGTCGTCAGAGTGCGCAGTTTTCTGCGTGGGAGGGAGCTGGCTGGGTGTCGTCCGGGATCCTACATGTGTCCGCATCTAAATACTACCTGACCCCTGCTGCCGCAGCTGCAATCGCCAGCATGTTTCCTTCCTCCCCCCGTTCCGCTTTTACTAGTTATCGCTCACCTCATTTCCTGAGGTGAGCCAGTCGGGAAGCTGTCATGCGAGACTACAGCCGTATCTTGGGCTGAAGTTGGTATGGGAAAAGTTGGCTTACCAGACCGGCAAATTCAAGTCGACAGACTACCAGAACACGTTACATAGTACTCCGTATACACGGCTTCGAGACTCGGAGTCGACAATGAGCTTTCTTTCCCACCCGATTAGAATGTAGCATGGAAAGTGTAGGAGACCGGGGATCGTGGCACTGTCAAAGCGCAATCCGAACTCTCCGCCATTCTCAACGCGTTTTCTCTTTGTACATCCTGCACGTCTTGCTTAATGGCTGCAAAGCTCATCACATGCCTCCCAGCCCGCTACACCTTGGTAGTCAGTTAGTTAGTAGTTGACTATAAAATTTCAAGGGTGCCGAGTAATTAGAGTAGATGCTGTCATCACAAGCAACAGGAATGAAACACAGACAATCCATAATTGGGATGTCTTTCCGCAGCCACGCGATAACGCTGACGACGCCTGCCACCTCCAACTTCTCGGCGAATACCAGGGAGGGATGCTATCACAAGCCAGAGTCGAGATACACAAATAGCCTGCATGAGGATTGCCCCCTAACTACCAACTGCCCAGAGACTGCATGCGCTTTTTTTTTTTTTTTTTTTTTCCATTGTCTCAACGCCGCATCCTTTACTCGCGAGGAATCACTTCTTTCACTGAGAACGCAGCTCCACCACCCTCCTCTTAGATTCGTGGCGCGGAAGCTGATTCCGGGAGACGAGCCGGCCCGTATAATTCAGGCGGTGGTGGTGCTATTGTCTCATTGCCGTGAGCTAGAACGGAGTAGTTAGCCCTTATCGTCATTTTTCGTCCCAGCCGGCGCGCACACACCTTCTGCTATTGGAGAAACCGGTCAACATTTTCTTGATTGGCCTCTGCAGGTGAGAGTCTTTCATGTGCTAGTGCTGGAGGCACTGAATCAACGTGTCAAGGTGATTAGTCAAAGGCCGATTTCCTTCCTCCGAGGGCTGCCGGGCCATCCATGCATCAACTACGGACTATGTGCTGGCCAAATCACCGTCTGAATCCTAAACCCCAGCTAGTTACAGAGTACGTTGTTCGTGGAACACGGAGTACTAAGTAGTTAGTATGTTCGTTTTTTGTCACAATTGAGCAGGGGGATTCATCTAGTTAGTTAGTAGCCTCCGCCCCCTACGGGACTACCCAAAGGTATCTTGCCAAGATGGGCATTTTACTATGTACATAGTTACATAGTCTGTAATTTAGCATAAAAGAAAACGTATACGGCTATGGCTGCCCAAAACCACCATGATGTCTGAACTTCAAACTGCCTCTCATGCGTGACAGGGATAACTCTACTCTACTCCGTACATATGCCTGCCTCGAGAATGCCCGCCTGGCGCATGTTCGACGTGCGCGGAACGCCTCTCCCGCATTTTAAACCCCGGAAAAGAGCGAGGGTAACTAGAACCATGCATTCGAGCCGGCTGTCTGCTGCTGCTGCTGCTGCTGCTGCTCCTGCTCCTGGCCCTGGCGCGACGATATGCGCGCCAGACGCGGAGTATTGTGTGAGTTACACAACAACACAGCTGAGCATCTTACAAGATGAATACTAGTTAGTATGTGGCAGACAGGTAAACAGGGCATGCATGTTGCTACTTGATCTGGACAGAAGCTCCGCAAAATATCCCCCTACAATATGTACACACTGACGTAGTTATCTTGTTGATGACACCACCAACTTCCACGCATGCACGACGATAGCATCAAACGTGAAATCTAGGTAGGGGACTCAACCGGGCGTCGCTGTTACTCCGTACTGCTTGCTCCATGCATATGCAGGAAAGGCGCAAAAGTGGATTTCCCTGATGTGATTCGAGATGTATCATCTACTCTACGAAGTACTTGACTGAAAACAACAAAATCGAGACCCTTTTATATACACACATCCGGTTGTTATCGGTACCCTTCCCGGACTGCTCGAAATCGCCTTCTAATAACACCCTCTTTTTTTGATATATTGCTCAGACGGTAGATCGACTTGCTCGGAACGTTTTCTGAGCCCCCAATCTGGCCATACATTATATCCTGGGGAAGAAGATATGACAGGGGGTTGCTCTGGCAAACCGGGCATTCAATTCATTTGATCTATTGTCTTTGTCCTTGACAAACCTCCTTTACGCCACAGCTGGAAAAAAAAAAATTCAACAAAACCTGGTATGAGCAATGCATGTCGTGTATACACTGCGGTCATCACCGCCCAGCCTTCATCGCCTCCTTTCTCCTCTTCTTCTCTGCGGCTCTGGCGAGGGATCTCTTGATGTCGCCTTGCTCAAAGGTGTCGAGGTCGAAATAGACTGGTGCAATCTCCTATATTACGCCGAAATGGTCAGCACCCTCCCTGCATTCAAACGGCGGAAAAAAAAAAAAGAGGAAACCAAGGTAAAAAAAGGCAAGTAGAATCAAATGTAGTATGCAAGGAGATGACGTACCAATAACCACTCGGGTCGAATGCCTGTACATGTACGAATGTACTGTTTTGACGTCAGGACGAATTCATTGTAGAGAACCCAGTCGAACTCGGTCCGTAGCACCGTGGAGGGATGTATCATAACAGCCTGATCGTCCTTGACAGTACGATAAATCTTGCCTGAGCTCTCTTTCATAGCAACTTGCATGAAGAAACCGGAAAGAAGAGCCCGGCGGATATTGGTGTAGTAGTTCTTATCTTCAAACGGAGTAGACACGAGCTCCAGGCCGTGGGTTTCCATGATGCGCTTGAGTTGGGCACGAACGCTGTCCGCACTAGATAAGTGACGGAAAGATAGAAAGTGCTCGTGGCACCATTGTTTCACGCCTTCGGGATCGGATGTAGCCTGGCCCTTGAACGCGTGGTAAGCATTGAGGAGAGTCAAGTGATCTCCGTCGGGGTGGCTGAAGTGTGACTTCATCTCGTCTGCACGCTTGCGGTTGTTGGCGGGACGCATAAATATTTGAGGCACGGAAAGGAGAGATGTGATGGAGAGGATCTCATTAGAGCAGTAAAATTCGGGCGATGAAATCAACATGACTGCTAGTGAAGGATCCAAAGGGAATTCAGATGCAAGCCCACCCAGCGTGGTAAGTTCGCCGTCGTCATCGAGGCAGGCAAGGTAATTAAGTTCCTCGAGAGCTCGCATCATCGTCTCTGGCGCAGGGGGATCCATGAGATCAAAGTGAACGAGATCCTCCACGCCCAGCTTTTTTAGTTCCAATACAGTATTGGCCAGGTTCGATCGTAGAATTTCAGGATATGTCTGCTCAATGAGCTCCTTCTTGAAAGCCTTCTCGGTATATAATCTAAAGCATTTTCCGGGCTTGGTTCGGCCGGCACGACCGGCTCGCTGTGACGCTGACGCCTTGGAGATTGGCGACACAAGGAGAGACTCGACTCGAATACGAGGGTTGTAGATCTTTTGCTTGCTGAACCCAGGATCAACGACGTATACAATGCCGTCAATGGTCAAGGACGTTTCTGCAATATTGGTAGACACAACGACTTTGCGACCAGGGCGACCACCCTTTCTCAACGGCGGAGGGGCTTTGTCGAAGATTCTCTGTTGCTGGTGAGGGGGGAGAGTACCGTACAACGGATAGACAGCAATAGGGCCAGCATCCACCTCCCGCTGTAATTCGTCTGCTTCCAAGCTGATCTTGCGGCACGCGTCCTCAATCTCGTCTTCACCCGTCAAAAAGAGTAAGATGTCGCCCTCGCCCTCGGACGCGTGAATCTGCAAAACTGTTCGAATGGCTGCCTCGACGTAATCTCTCTCCGGCTCGGGCGTGTAGAAGATCTCGACAGGGAACGTTCTACCAGGAACGGTCAACAGAGGAGCGTCGTTGAAGTACTTTTGAAACTTTTGCGCATCCAGCGTGGCAGACATGACAATGATCTTCAGATCAGCCCTGCGGCTTGCAATTTGTTTCAGCAGCGCCATGAGGATGTCGGTAGCTAGGGTACGTTCGTGGGCTTCGTCGAGAATGATGCAGCTGTAGCGGGACATGTCGTGATCGTGCATGGCTTCACGCAGAAGCATACCGTCTGTCATGTACTTGAGCATGGTTTTGGAGCTCGAGCAGTCGTCGAAACGGACGCTGTAACCGACTTCCTCGCCGAGGTTGACGTCCATTTCGTTGGCTACACGCTGAGCGACGGACGTGGCCGCCACTCGACGGGGTTGAGTACAAGCAATGAGCTTGCCGGTAATTTTGGGCTGCTCATCGTACACAACATACTGGGGAATTTGTGTCGTTTTACCGGAACCGGTCTCGCCGACAAAGACGAGAATCTGGGTAGAGTGGTATTTGTCGAGGAATTCTTGTCTGTAGTAAATGGTACATTAGTCAATGTTAAACCAGACAAAAGAAAACCCCCAACAATACAACCTTGTCGGGTAGCTGGTCATCCGTACCTCTGTTTATGAACTGGCAAGTCTCGGCGGGTCTGCAGAATCTTAAAGTATTGCTGAGAATGAGGCTTCCCGGTGAACGGGTTATCAGCGGAATCCTCCGCCTTTGTAGCCTGCGCCAGGGTGGTTGCACGGCGTTTCATTCCTGCCAGAGGCGAGTCGAGGGATGGCTCATTACCATAGCCGTTCGTGCCGTCTTGATCCATGTGGGCGAGGTATGGGTTGTACTTTTCCTCGCGATCGCCTCCTTTCTTAGTCTTCTTTCTAGAAGACTCGTCTGTGTCGGCACTAGAGCGTTTACTGGCCCCAGCCTCGTTCCAATCCGACATTTTCGTCGTTCTGACGGAAAATTCTGGGCGCTGCCTTGTGGATTGTGGAGCGACACCGCCGAGCGAGGATGGTTGTTTTGTAGCCTTGATGGACCTGTCGAAAATTTTGGCGGGACGATGATGCTTATCGATAAAGAGGACCCTTGGATGAAGACAGTGCATAAGATAGCAGAAAGCACCGACTGCACTGTGAATATGATACTTGGTCCATTGCCTACCAAAGCTCTAATTGCTTGGAAATAGCTGAACATGCTCTCTTGGTCGAGCTTTTGGAAGCTCTTAAACCTCATTTACAATCTTACTTGCATGCCGAAATTTTGTGGATTTTGTGTGCAGCTAGAATACGTATGTCGCCCACCATAACCACAGCGCACACTGTGTACACCTTGTGAAACTACGGATCTGTCGCAAAAAAGTTGCGTGGAAAGAGTACCTTCGACCGCCTACATCTTACAGCCTGCAAACTGTCAGCCTAGCGTCAGTTCAGGACTAATAATATCTCCCGGGCGTTCTAACGGCTCGTCGGAACCTAAACTTCAAAGGTAGGACGCTTGCCCTTTCCGTCAAACGGGGAGATTCAATCATACTCGGCGGAGAGGAGAGCAGCATACGAAAGCTGAAGGGTTCTCCAGAAGCCACCAGTCTTGAGCAACACTATTTGGAGTAGACATGGCAATGGGCGACTCTTTTGGGCCTCAGAGACCAAGCTTTCACATTGGAAAACATGACACAGCCAGAGATGGACCTCTGACGGACCTGCAGTATGGATATCTGATCAATCAAGGTGTACGTGCTTTTCCATGTAGACACTGACCACGAAGTTGAGGTGGGCTAACCCACCTCGGGAGAAAAGATTAATTTCGCAACAACGCCAATTACGAACACTCATTTCAAAGAAAGAGTGTTCAAGCTCGTCTCGGATCATTTGCTGCTTTTGAAAAACAATGCGGAGGAGGCGACGAGCACTGAGACCGGATCGCGAGCTGACCCAGTCATTCCGCCTCTGACGCCAGCAGACACCAGCTTGTTTCCTTCGCCGGCAGTCAATACGTACACGGCCTACACCAGTCCGTGGATTGACTTGTGCTCGACAGTCCCGTTTATTGCCAGTATTTCTCGTCAAGTTCTGAATCTCGAGTTGAATTATGCCAACTTCTGCGGCGTGAGGAGCATTATCATCGCAGGTCCGGGTCAAGATGCTTCGCAGGGCGGCGGTAATCAGGCTCTGGCTCAGTACTCTCGTGCTGTGCAGGAAGCCCTCACTATTGGAAGCTCGCTAACTTTCTTGATTCATATGCCGATGTATCGAGAGCCCGTGGTTGAAGACCAGGAAGTTGAGACTCTTTCGTCCCTACAGTCGCCAAAGCCTGCTCGTCCCTCTACAGAGATTGACCTTTTTGCTGCATGGGCGTCTTGGCACCATGTTAGAAGTACTTGCAGCTACAGTCTGCGACTATTTGTTGGTATGTTTCTAAGACTATATTGTGAGAGTCCACATGCACCTTGCTAAACGATGCCGCCTTTTTGTTTTAGCTCTTCAAATCCCTAGAGTGATGCCTGAAAAAGATCTGCAAGACAGGTGGTTTGCAGAACCTTTACACTATCTTACGATTGGACCAGGCGTGTTTCAGAAAAATAAGGGTGGCTATCCGTCTTTATCCAGACATCACCAAGATATGATCTTTACCTATATGAGACTCAAAACAGTGCCTTGGATTCTATTGTGCGATGTAGGGCCGGACGCCTCAAAGTTTAAGGCAGACGACGCGTCCATTTTGTCGGCCGCTAACCGTCCCCAGCTGGCGGATGACGAGTTCCCAAGCCTTTCAGAGGCTCACAACCTTGCTGCCGAGAGGTCTCAGGGCCAGTCCGTTCGTCCCGGTGCGGATGCCCACATTGCGTACTTGCAATGGTTGGAATATCAGCAACCACCCTTCACGCCGCTGGAGTCGCCGACTTTGACAAGTTTCCAGGATTGGTTACAGTCACCCCTTCAGCCGTTGTCGGATAACCTCGAGTCTGCAACTTATGAGGTTTTTGAAGGTGATCCCGTCAAATACGATCAGTACGAGGCAGCAGTGATTGAGGCTCTGTCTGAGTGGAAAGAACTCAATCTACCAACGTCCAAGGAGGGGGTCGTTGTTATCGCTGTTGCCGGATCTGGGAGGGGACCTTTGGTTACACGGGCCCTGAAGGCTGCGGCGTATACTCAAGTCAACGTCGAGGTCTGGGCTGTAGAAAAGAACCCCAACGCCTATGTTTACCTCCTCCGTCAAAATCAAACCCTCTGGGACGGCAGGGTCAAAGTCATTAAGACTGACATGCGAGCCTGGAAAGGACCTGTTGTATCCCATTCTCCAGAGAAAGGCTACATATATGGCAAGGTTGACATCTTGATCTCCGAATTGCTTGGATCGTTTGGCGATAACGAGCTATCCCCCGAATGTCTGGACGGTATTCAACACGTCATGGCTAAACCGCACGGCATCTCCATACCGCATTCTTACACCGCCCACATGAGTCCGATTTCCACGCCCAAGCTCTATGGAGAAATCTTGGCCCGATCCGCGACGGATGCCGCAGCATTTAGCACCCCTTGGGTCGTCCGACTCTTTGCACTCGATTTCGTCTGCCAAAAGGTCCCTGGGCACCCCAGGTTTCACCAAGCATGGGAGTTCTCCCACCCGATTCCCGAATCCACGCTGCAAAATGTGGAAGCCAGGCGCTCCGGAGGCATTATGGGCGGCGGCGGCGGCAGCATGGCTGGTGCAGCAGGCGCAAACGATCATAACTCACGATATTGCCATGTCACCTTTGTGTGTCGCACCCAAGGCGTTACTCACGGCTTGGCTGGCTATTTCGAATCGACCCTGTATGAATCCAAGCTGGAGAAAACTCGTGGGGAAAAAGTAGAGATTAGCACGCACCCCGAGAGGATTGACCGGAAGAGCAAGGACATGATTTCGTGGTTTCCCATCTTTTTCCCGCTAAAGGTAAGCTAGCTCCTACGGCCAAGTCGATCTCAATGCTCCTTTTTTTTTTTTTTTCGGGATATGTTAGTAACAGCTTGCACAGGAACCTATTTCTTTCCCGGCTGACACGGAACTCGAAGTCAGCATGTGGCGACAGACGGATGACACTAAGGTATGGTATGAATGGCAGATAGAAGCATGGACATGGGTTTCGCGATCGACGCGGATCAAGGTTGGGTCATCTGGGCTGTGCAGCAGTCGCAAGGTGGCTTGTTTGATGTAAATATTGGATCGGAAGGAGAGAAAGATGTGTTCACAGGAGCGATTGCGCACAAAAAAAAAAAAAAGGATCTAGGGGCATGGATACATCGCGTGGAAGATTGATATACGCCGTAAAATGGGGCACATATAAATACCGAGAGAGAAGCATGATTATGGAGTTGACTGCGGTGCTTCTACTGCCGATTCTAATGGATCTCCGGATCTGGGGGCCCGGCAATGGTCCTAATTCTGCAATCTCACGGAATGTCAATATGACGATAGAGGGTATGGTAGGTTAAACCGAGAAATCGAGTTTCAGCGAATCTGCCATCTCGGCTTGTGCTACGCTTCCACAGGGTATTTCGGCCCAAGCTTCACAAGTAGGCAGGCAGTCAAGTGTATTTGCATACATGTAGGCCAGCGTGGCGTATCAATGACAGCCTCACCGAGAAAACCACGACAGTCTAGCCTCTAGATATCCTGTTCCTTGAAGGGAGAACCATGGGATGCCTGATCTAGTGTCCGCGTATGACGGGCAGCACCTCGATACAGTGAATATGCCCTCCTCTACGAGGGACTCGTCACGCCGAACAAGCCCCCAGCTGGCGCAGAGATAATAGAGCAGCTTTGGTGTCTAGATTACAGCTGCTGTATGAACCATTCGGAATCCTACCAGTACATAAAATATGCAGAAGAAAGGTCCAGCCCGATACTCAGTACTTCTTACGGAGTACTCCAAATGCCCTCGGAAAACGCCGGGTGCCAGCACGGCATCAGGCGGACCACAGACCACCACAGGCCGCGGACAGCGGACTACGGCGCCCCCCCGACGCTATGTATGGCCCGGTACCGGCACCGAGCACCGGAACAGAACCCGACAGCTTGTTAGTTAGTGAGTGCATGGATGGCTTTCATGTGCTCGCCTTGACGGATGCTCACTTGCTCGTGAAATTTTTGGGAAAGCCTTGAGTCAATTGCATCCGTTCACACATAACAGGTTCCATCGACGGGCCCTCGAGACGAGCGCACATACTTTCTGGGATGCCTATTGGAGGGCTTGGTTGGATGAGGAAATAGTTGGCCGCGGGCGGATGCGCATTGGGAGCCAAGCAGAACTACAACACAGCCTGCATACGGGAAGGAGCATTTACATATCACCACACGATCCCGAGGAAAGAAGCCATTGGTGTGGGTGACACATTGGGCGACACATCCGGATCCCTAACTGGGATTTAACAGCCGCGGGCGGTCGGCGCCATGCGGTTCGCACTATTCACCAGAGGCAGTGGCAGTGGTGGTGCAGCCGGGCGAGCTTCCATCGGGTCTTGTCGACATGCTGTGCCCCGCCAAACCCTCTATTATCCCTCCATTGCTTCTTCGTCAAGCTCCAGTGCGCTGTTCGGTCCGAGGGCCAGTTCTATTTCTTTACATCAACATCCTCGACGGCTTTTGCAGACATTCTCCAGGCGAGAATACCAATACCAATCAAACTCCAAACCGAGCATACTCAATCGACAGAACTCTGCCAACATGTCTTCCCAGGCTGCTCACCCTACCCTACTTATTCCCGGACCTATCGAGTTCGATGATGCCGTCCTCCAGTCTATGGCTCACTACAGGTACGTCACTCCACATCCGGAAGTCGACCCAAATCCCGATGGGCCCGACCAATATCCAACGACATAGCTAACGGCTTTTTTGTTTGTTTGCACTTGCTAGTGAGAGCCATGTTGGACCTGGCTTTGTCTCGACCTTTGGTGACACTCTGTCTATGCTGCGCAAGCTGTTCCAGACTACCAACCCAGCTTCGCAGCCTTTCGTCATCAACGGCTCCGGCACTTTGGGCTGGGACATGGTCGCCGTGAACCTAGTTGAGCCTGGCGAGAATGCTCTTGTCCTGAGCACCGGCTACTTCGGAGATGGATTTGCCGACTGCCTTACTGCATACGGCGCCAATGTCACCACGATTACTGGAGCTGTGGGTAGTCGACCACAGCCTGATGAGATTGAGAAGGCCCTGAAAGAGAAGAAATACAAGATCGTTACCGCCACGCATGTCGACACCTCTACTGGAGTTTTGTTCGATCTTAAGACCCTGACCGACGTTGTCAAGCGGGTGTCTCCTGAGACTTTAATCATTGCCGACGGTGTGTGCAGCGTTGCCTGTGAGGAGATTGCCTTTGATGAATGGGGCCTGGATGGCGTTGTCACTGCCGGACAAAAGGCCATTGGTTGCCCTACTGGCTTGTCAATTTCCATGTTCAGCGGCCGTGCAATTGACACCGTGAAGAACCGGAAGACGGAGCCTGCTACTTATTTTGCTTCCATGAAGCGATGGATCCCTAGTGAGAGACTCTCCTTCCGGGAGGTTGTTGACGTGGTGAACATGCTTTGCTAACATTGAGTGACAGTCATGCAAAATTACGAGGCTAAGAAGCCGTCATACTTCTCTACTCCATCACCCCAGCTTGTCCACGCCTTGAACACCGCGGTCAGCCAAATTTTGGCCCGTCCCCTGTCGGAGCGCTTCCAGAGACATATCGAGGTATCTGACAAGGTTAAAAAGGCCGTCGCCGATCTCGGTCTCAAGGTCGTCGCTGGCAAACCTGAGGATCAGGCCCATGCCATGACCGCCATTTACCTGCCAGACAGTGTCAGCATTCCCGACGTTCTGCCCAAGCTACTAAACAAGGGCATCATCTTTGCCGGAGGGCTGCACAAGGAGATTGGCAGCAAATACGTTCGATTCGGACACATGGGACCATCAGCTGTAAGTCAATGTCTTCCGGTACTGGATACCACGACTATACACTTTTGTCGATGCGTTGCTAACATGATCCTGCCGTAGATGGATCCGAAGCGGTCTGATATTGATAACGCTCTCCAGGCTCTGCGGGATGCTTTGGCTGAGTGTGGTTATAAGCCATAGCAGATGAAGGTGAATAATACGTGCTGAAGAGACAATGACTCTCATTTCGAGGATCTGGGTTAAAATGGAACGAGGAGGTTTGGGATCAGGCCGGGCTTTCGTCAAGAGCAAATAATTTGAGCGAGTATATACATGTCAATATAAAAGAGTTGGACACAGGAAGACGCTATGATCATGCACTGTAGTATGTGGTTGTGCTGCAGTGCTTCCATTTCGCGGGGAAGTGTCGGAATCTTTTCATCCCAGCGACTAGGTGAAACCTTGTCTGCCCGGTGTTCAGACGTGTCCCTGCCAGTGCAGGGGTGGTCGGCTTGGAGCGCTCGCAGTTTTCAAGACGACTTTTCCCGACAAAGGTTAGGAAATTGTCCGAAAGCCTGTCATGTCGCGCATAAGTCTGGAGATTTCGTTTGAGAGACGAGCGAATAGACGCCGATATCACATCGCGTGATGTGATGACTTTTGCGGGAGGGCAGGAGCAGTTTAATTAACGGACCCAAAATTTGCGGCGGCACTTGTAAAGAGTACTTCCAGGAACAGCGTCATAGGCAGCAACTTGCCGATTTCAAAGCTGTCTCTCTGCCCCACATTAGTATTGGACAGCACAGCTATGGAAGTACCAGATACTACATGGCTGCAGCGGCAAGCTGGCGGCAGTCTAACCACGCCTGTCGCCAACCTGTCCCAATGAAAACGCCACACAACGACATCTCGGTGCGTTGGCAGCACACGATCTGATCCCGGAGGGGTTTGAGGAGGACCACTGAGGAGAGAGATCGAGATGATGCAGAGGCTTTGGCGGGGCGTACTTTTCCTATCATGTAGAATGGTGATTGACTTGCCGTTGAAGAGGCATGTAGCATGGCTGGGATCACAGCCGTGTCTACCATTTCACGTTGCACAGTCATAAGGTATGTTTGAGAAAGTCAAAGGCAATATGGAGTACTCCGTAGACATTGACGCCTTGGTCACGCTTTGAAATCAACAATTATCAATCATCAAATTCCCCCACATTGCGTTAAGCAAAGCTGAATACCGTCAGGCCAGGTCGGGTCAGGTCTGGTCCGCCCGCCCGCCGCATCCACAGCCGCGCACTTATTGACGGACTATAGTAAATACAGTAGTACTTACTTAGGCAGCGGCTCCGCTGGCTGTTGGTCTCAGGTAGGTAGGTGCTCGGTGCCAGCCCCGACACTCACTGACAACTGTTCGGGTCTGGTCTTTTTCTTTTCACCGTCGCTTGTCCGCCCGCCGCCACTACGACAACACGACGACGACGAGCACCAACACTCCGTACTCAATATTGAGCAGCTTCTCCTTCCTCACCATTCCTCCTCCTCCTCCATACACGAATTTTCTTATTTCTCCTCCCAACCTCCCCCTGCACCCCCGTCCAAAGGCTTTTTTTTTTCGTGCTTTGACACGTCGCACATCCCTCATTTTGTGTGCTGCGTCAGCTTTCGCATTTGTTGATAGACCTCTCGAGGTATCTCCCCCGCCCTTGATTTCGTTTCCCCTCGTTGCTAGCCTCGTCTCGCTCAGGCCATGGCTGTCACCATCGAAGAGCTCGACACCACGGTCCGCACCTTCTATGAAGGTCGCGGGGAGCAGGTACGTTTCTTTCACCTTGGATAAAACTCGGTGCCATATTCAAATTGCTCTTTTTGGCCGGAATACGCTGACTTGTCTTGGTTTGTTTGCGTCGTCTAGCAAAAAGCCGCCCAAGCCGCACTGAACCAGGTAAATATGCCCTCGCGCGCCTACCGAGCAACCCGATATTGGGCGATTAGATGCGGGGGAAATATCCACGACCAATAAAAGAGCCTTTATTGCGTTATCGAACGTTGTCGACTGACTTGGAGCAAATAGTTCAAAGAAGATCCTGATGCTTGGCTTATGGTAGACAAGATCCTCTCCAGCGCACAGTACCCTCAAACAAAGTGTATGCAGATATGAGCCCTCCAACCACTCATATGGTCGATTTTTTCCTTCTTCATTCCTCTGCATCCCTCTTTTGGGCTGAATTATCACTTGTGCAGGAAGCTGACAGTTGTGCTCCAGACTTGGGTTTGCAGGTTCTTGACAATGTCATCACGACGAGATGGAAGGTGTTGCCTCGCGACCAGTGTCAAGGTTCGTTCACTCTTGCGTCTGCTGCACTGTGGCTGCGTTGTCGTGCATTTTGCGACTAACCTCATCCACCAGGTATTCGAAACTTCATTGTGCAGTTTATCATCCAGTGCTCGAGCTCCGAAGAATCTCTAAAACAGAACAAAACCCTTCTCAACAAGCTGAATCTCGTGCTCATCTCCGTACTCAAGCAAGAATGGCCTCACAACTGGCCTACCTTTATAAACGAGATCATCTCCTCCTGTCACGCGAACCTCTCCATTTGCGAAAACAACATGATTATCCTGCGATTGCTGTCAGAAGAAGTTTTCGACTACTCCGCGGAGCAGATGACGTCAACCAAGACGAGAAATCTCAAGCAGACCATGTGCGCCGAGTTCTCCCAGATCTTCCAGCTCTGTCAAGAAGTCCTCACCACTGCCGACCAACCCAGCTTGGTTCACGCCACTCTCGAAACGCTCTTGCGGTTCTGCAATTGGATTCCGCTGGGCTACATTTTTGAGACAAACCTTATCGATACTCTGCGCACCCGCTTCTTGTCCGTTCCGGAATTCCGAAACATTACTCTTCAGTGCCTGACGGAAATTGGTGGCCTTCAGACCGGCGGAGCTGGCCAGTCCAACTCGTATGACGAACAACTTGTCAAGATGTTCACCGAGGTGCTGACTACCATTGCGGATATTATCCCCGTCACGTTGGACTTGAAGACGACCTACCCTTCGAGCAATTCTAAAGATCAGGAATTTGTTCAGAATTTAGCGCTTTTCCTCTGCAATTTTTTTGGAACGCATCTGAACGTAAGTTCTGGACATGATACCTGTTATCAATATGCTTTGTTGTTGTTGTAAACATCAGGTCTGACCACTGATACATAGCTTATTGAAAATCTCCCGAACCGAGACTACCTCATGCACGGACATTACTACCTGATCAGGATATCGCAAATCGACGACCGCGAGATTTTCAAGATTTGCTTGGACTACTGGTTGAAGCTGGTGCAGGAATTGTACGAAGAGATGCAACAACTGCCCATCACCGATCTCAATCCACTCATGGCCGTCGGAGGCATGTCTGGCAGTGGCGCCCCGAACCCAACGCTGTTGATGAACTACCCACTCCGAAAACACAAATACAACGAGGTCCTATCAAACCTGCGAGTTGTCATGATTGAAAGAATGGTACGACCAGAAGAGGTCCTTATTGTTGAGAACGATGAGGGCGAAATCGTTCGAGAATTCGTCAAAGAGAGCGACACTGTCCAATTGTATAAGACCATCAGAGAATGCCTAGTTTACCTCACCCACTTGGATGTGGTGGACACGGAGCACATCATGACCGAAAAACTGGCTCGTCAGGTTGACGGTACAGAGTGGTCGTGGCATAACTGCAACGTCTTGTGTTGGGCAATTGGATCCATTTCCTTGGCTATGAATGAAGAAACAGAGAAGAGGTTCCTTGTCACAGTTATTAAGGACCTTCTGGGCCTTACTGAAATGAAGCGCGGCAAAGATAACAAGGCCGTTGTGGCCAGCAACATTATGTACATTGTCGGTCAATACCCTCGGTTCCTGAAGGCACATTGGAAATTTCTTAAGACAGTGGTCAACAAGCTGTTTGAGTTTATGCACGAGTCTCACGAAGGTAAGCAATTTCCCTGCCATTTCTTTTCAGCTATGCCTGCGCAGGAGCCAACAATACTAATCCGTTACAGGCGTGCAAGATATGGCATGTGATACCTTCATCAAGATTGCTAGACAATGTCGTCGACATTTTGTCGCGCTTCAGCCTAGCGAGCAGGAGCCCTTTATCGAAGAGATAGTAAGAAACATGGGCAAAATTACGTGTGATCTCACTCCCCAGCAGGTTCATACGTTTTACGAGGCTTGCGGTTACATGGTTGCCGCACAAGGCAATAAGCATCAACAAGAGCGCCTCTTGGGTGATTTGATGAACATCCCCAACGCCGCTTGGGATGAGATCATCAAGCAGGCTACTGTCACCCCTGCCATTCTGCAAGACGCTGAGACAATCAAGGTTATCGGCAATATCATGAAAACCAATGTATCGGCCTGTTCCTCCATTGGCCCCTATTTCTACCCACAGATCGGCAAAATCTATCACGACATGTTGGAAATGTACCGTGCCACTAGCGGCTTGATTTCCGAGGCTGTGGCTCGAGATGGTAAGATCTTTCGCATAACGTATCCAAAAACTCTACTGGCAGCTAACAGATAACCAAAGGAGAACTGGCTACTAAGATGCCCAAGGTCCGCGGTCTCCGGACAATCAAGAAGGAAATTTTGAAGCTCATCGAGACCTATGTTGAGAAGGCTGAAGATTTGCAGTCTGTCCGAGCCCAGATGGTTCCCCCGTTGCTTGACTGCGTGCTTGTTGATTACAACCGCAACGTCCCTGGAGCTCGAGATGCTGAAGTATTGAAGGCTATGTCTACTATCATTACTAAGCTGTCAGCCTTGATGGAGGACCAGGTTCCAACCATTATGGAGAATGTCTTCGAATGCACACTGGAGATGATCAACAAGGACTTTTCAGAATTCCCAGAACATCGAGTCGAGTTTTTCAACCTCCTTCGTGCTATCAACCTGCACTGCTTCCCTGCCCTGCTGAAGCTGGATAACAACCAGTTCAAGTTTGTGATTGACTCATGCTCATGGGCGTTCAAGCATGATAACCGCGATGTTGAAGCTGCTGGCTTGAACATGTGTCTTGAGCTGATTAACAACATTGCAGAGAAGACGGACGTTGCTACAGCCAACGCCTTCTTCCAACGCTTCTTCATGACGATTCTGCAGGATGTTCTGTTTGTCGTCACCGACAGCGATCATAAAGCCGGGTTTAAGACCCAGTCTATGTTACTCATGAAACTCTTCTACTACATCCACCCCGCAGATGGAACCCAGCCCAAGATTCAAGGACCCATTTACACCCCCGAGCAAGCACAGGCTGGAACGGAGAACAAGGAGTATCTGGGTAACTCCGTCGCCACGTTGTTGCGCAATGCCTTCCCTAATCTACAGGCGTATGTCCCTGCCCCCTGATTTTGATATGCTACATTTGATCTGACCACTAACCCTCTCGGCAGTGCACAGGTAACAGTCTTTGTGGAAGGCCTTTTGTCGCTCAACACTCAATACGACAAGTTCCGTCTCAACATGAGAGACTTCCTTATTTCTCTGAAAGAGTTTGCTGGCGACAATGCCGAGCTTTATGTTGTGGAGAAGGAGCAGCAAGAACGCGACGCCAAGGCTGCAGATATGGAGAGACGACAAAAGGTCGGCGGTCTGCTGAAGCCTTCTGAGTTGGAAGATGAAGAGCTCTGACTGAACGAAGAGCTGAGAACCGAGTTTGCGCCAACCAAGGAAGCGGGAGAGTCGGCCATCCCAGACAGAGACAAGCCCCCCACGACGGAGAACGGGGATGGCTGGGAGTTTTACGGCTTGTAACCCCTCGTCTATTGATGGGGAGACACAGTGACGCCATCTACCTTATTCCCCAAGAGGGGGTTGTGCCCATTGATTCCTTTACCGTATTGATACCAAATTTAGATGTGTCATGAGGCGACGGGGACGCATTTGAGAGTCGCGTCGTCTATTAACGACGCAACAAAAATTATGAAGAGGTTTCTATTTTTATTTTCTTTCCAAGGAAAAAAACTAAAAACAAAAAAAAACAAGCTGGGAAACTCCGCCATTGTGCCAGGCAACAAGAACAAAATCACCCGCAAAAGGAGGTGTATCGGAGACACGTGGAGTTGGCCCAGACTGGAAAACAAGCAGCTCGGGGCGAATGGTGAGTTATTATGACGGTGTCGCGTGGCGATGAGGGAAAAGTATGTGCGATGAATCCGGGCTGGGAGACAGGGTATGATGCTCGATTTATTTGTAAAGATTGATCCATGGCCGGTACATGATAGATGAAAGATTACTCTCTAGGATTCCTCTCGGTAGACTAGTTTTCTTAAGAAAAAAGTTTAAAGTATGAGTGGCGTCTGGATGTGAGCACGAGCACGAGCACGAGCACGAGTATAAGCGCGATGTGATGGAAGATGTAGCTTTAATATTTGATCTGTAGTCTCTGTTCTGCGCGTCAAGTACGGAATAGACTGTTTTCTATCTGCAGACATCAACAAGCTAGCACTTCTCCGTGCTCTCCGTGCCCTTTACTGAATTCCAGCTGCGTTGCTGGTCGTGTGTCAGACACCAGCATACGTGTGTAGTGGGTGTGTGTCTTGGGGTTGACAAAATAAATACACACGGAAGCCCCCCTTTTTCTAGCACCTCACTATAGTGTGTAACAAGCTGCCATTTAACTCTCATCTCCAACCGCTCGTAACGGCCAGGCCATGGCACTCTTCCAATAGGTCCCCAAATGCTGGGCAATGGCTCTGACCATAGAAACGCCGGCGGTATCAAAGATCCAGAAATCCCGAGAGTAATGCAGCAAGACGCCGTAATAGGCCAGAATGATGAGCGCCTCTGGCTGCAGGCGTCTCAGCACCTCAATGTAGTCTGTTCCGACCTTGACTGAGAACGCTGAGGCGGCGTGAGGTACGGCCGCTGCGGAAGGAAGGCTCCTGGACATGTCGAATGCCCATTGGAGGCTTTCAGCGGCCTTTTTGCAGGCTGCGACGGTGGCGGGACCGAGATCTGAGGATTGGAGGAGGGCGTAGAGGGGCTCACATTCGTGGCCGCGTATGTACTTGTCCACGCCGTTTATGCCTGGGCCGATGCGGGAGGTGATGGAGAGTAAGGGCTTGAGCTCGGAGGATTTGAGGTGCGAATATATTGGCTGGAGGATGGCGTGGACGCCGTGGTGGATGCGGAAACAGTCGACGAAGCGGTTGACGAAGATGTGAAATTGGGAGTAATGGAGGGTGCGGATAGTGTTGAGGGTGTCACCGAGATCGTGGAGGCTGAGGATACCGGCGAAGAGGAACCGCGGGATGGAGGATTCATGGTCCTCCGGGGGAATGGTGGACGTAGCGGTTGTGAAGAGGGCGACGGCGCGGGTTTGGAGTTCCGTGGCGATGTGCTGGAGTGAGCGTGCCTGGGGGGACTGTGGAGGTTGGAGAGAAGCCTTGTGGAGGGCAGAAAGGGCGAGGACTTGGTCAATGAGGTAGGGTGCGTCATGGGCGCGGCGGATGGCGATGTCGACGATGGAGTGGTCTTGGACGGGGCCCACAAAGAATTTGTTTTCGGGGGATGTGGCGTGGTGGAGGAGAGCGAGGTGTTCGGCTGTGAATAGGTTGCCAGCTGGAGTTGTTTCCGGGAGGGGCGGGTTGAAAGGGGAATGGGTGCTTGGGGGAGTAGAGAATGCCTCTTCGAAGGAGGGGAGGGCTGATTGTACTTGCGGTTGTAGTTGTGGTTGAGGCTGTTGTTGTTGTTGTTGTTGTTGTTGATGATGATGATGGTGCTTTGGTGGGGGTGACATGAGAGGTGTCTCTCGTAATGGTGGTGTATAAACCGGCGTATCCCTCTCACTTGACGTCCAAGTCGTGCCAGCGGTTGCGGCTGTCGCGACAGGACTTATATACTCCTGAGCATGCTGCTGATGGTGATAACTTGGCGGTGAAGTAGATGGCGATGCGCTCCTCCTTTGTCGTGTCCTCATCATCCATGATGACTGGTGAGCTCCCGTCTTTGCCCTTGGTACCGGAAACACACACGTCCGCTCAGCAATTGCGCAGTTCGCGCAGGCAGGCCGCTGCTCATCGCACCGAATATGGCGCCTCTTGCATTCCGCGCAGCCATTCCTGGATTTCCGATGCGATCTCCGCTGGGGTTTGGATTGGTGATGGTCTTGCTTCTGGTGCCGGTGCTGTTGCAGGGAGGTGGTGTCGGTGGTGTCGACTGCTGGCTTGTTGGACATGGCTTCTTTCCTCCCTTTTGTTTAATCTTATCTTCCTTCCTTTCTTTTTCTTTTTCTTCTTCTTCTTCTTCTTTTTGATTTATTTACTTGTATTTCCGGAGGGAGAAGGACCGAAGGATGGAAGAGTGTTGGGTGAGATGAGATAAGGTAAGGTGAGGTGGCTTGTTTAGGGGTGATGATGACGACGACGGCAACGCTGCCATCGTTCTGGCTGTGAACGATGCCGTTTTGGGAAGGGATTCGTAAGATATGATTTTGTGATGTTGTTGAAGGATGGACCTTTTGTGGATGTAGATGTAGATGTGGAATGGATGAGATTTGATATTCGATGTGGTGGTGCGTGGCTGCGCCTCATGCTTAATAAGACTAGTCAGCGTGGACGATGTTGGCGACGATTAGGGTCCACCATGACCTCTGTACAGAATTCCGTCTATATGTTTCTATGCCTCACTATAACTTGACCGTTTAGAATTATATCGCTTTCTAAACCCCAATTGAGCAGTTTTGCAGTTCACCCTCCCTATTTGGCAGTCTAGTCTCTCCCCACGCCCCCCCCCCCCCATATCATCTTCGTTTCGTGTACTTGATATCTATTATTTTTTTTTGGCAGTCCTTCCCTCTCAGCAATAGAAAATTCCGTCTAATTGCATCCCATCTAGTTCCGCGCTCCCAATCCAACTGCCGCCGCCGCCGCCTCCTCGTCCACGTCCTCCCAAGCCCGCGGTTTCACCACCGCCCCAAGAGCAGGATATCTCCAGCCATACACAACCATGGCGGAAAACATTAACGCCGCATCGAACACATACAACGTCCACTCATGGGTCAGCAAATACCCCTCCTTGCCCATCACGTACTCGATGATCCTAAACACGGACCGCACCATGATCAGCGCGCTGGTCGCGTACAGCATGGCCATGAGGCCCTTCCACGAGCTGTTCGCACTCACGCGCGACGGCCACTTCCGCATGCGCACCTGGAACACCACAGCCGTGACGACAAACACCCCAAACGCGATGATTTGCACAAACAGCCCCGCCAGGATGATGTTCTGCGCCGTTTTCGGGCTGAAGTCTTTCTTGGCCATGAGCCCCCCGCCGGAGGCCTGGATCATGAACGAGAAGACGTCGCACAGGACAAAGGCCTTGGTGAGCCAGCCGATGGGGATGAGCGAGTGTCGCTCGCCGTGGATGCTGCGCATGAGTCGTCCGAGCGTCATGTAGATGGAGGCGGCGAAGAGGGCTGGCGCCACGAGGATGAGGATCGACTGCATGACGTACGGGCCGAGTTGGTCGGTCTGGTCGTGGGCAAGCGCTCGGCCGATGTATCCTAAGAATTGGACTGGGAAAATAAAAGAAAGGTCAGATTTAGATGGTTGTGGTGGAAGAGTAGGTGACAGCAGTCTTGGGGGACTTACACACACCGCCTATCACAAACGGTATGCTGAAGTATGTCCGCGTGCGGACCATCCTCCAAGTGATAAACAGTGTTGCTGCAATGAACAAAATGATGAAAATTACAGCGGCTACCGTCGAGGGCACGTAGTCCCAGAGATAGTAATGTCCATTGTAGAGCTTCAACTGTGCCATTGTGACCGCTAATATCCCCCAAGGCAAAGTTTCCAAGTTCAGCAGTGTTGACAATGACGGCTGTTTTTTTTTTTTTTTGGTAAAATCAAATCAAGGTTGTAAAGAGTATACACTTCACACCATAATTGAACAGATGAGACCCAAGGAATCCATTTCGTTCTGCCGCCTCTTCCACCCGCTTTATATATACTGCACGATGTTCCCGCAAGCCCCTGCACAAAAGCGCCATTTGTTAGAGACCAAGCCACGCCACGACGCTTCGCTACGAACCCGCGTATAACTACGGAGTACCCTATCTTCAAACAGTCGAATTACTACAGAGTACTTTCAGAAAGACCCGCAGTCAATCATCCTCAAATACACGTATCCGTGCTTCGTACTCCGTATTCTGACAGATTTGATGGCGCCCCCCACATATCAGCCGGCTGTACTCCTCCGCACGGAGTTTTTGATACGCGTATTTGAGATCGCCAAAAATACCCGAGACTTTAATTATGGGGCTTTGCATGGGTGAAAAAACTAAAATCTCCGGAGCGTACCGTCCAGCAAGGCGCAACGCACGGATTAGGTACTCAGCCTGGCCGGTTTTGCTGAGCCACAGCTCTGACGTTTTCTCCGTCGCCCATTTCAACGTGTAGCGCTGGGGGGGGATGTTGGACTAGTTCGACCTTTGGAAGTGGTGCTGGTTTGCCAGCTGCTTGGTGGGAACACGTAAATATACATAGATCTAATAGTTTCAGCAGTCTCAGCCAACTTGCCTCCCATGCATTAATGTTTACTTGCTTGCTCTTTTGAGGTGGGCTGCTGTTGTAACGGGTATTATCGCTATGTCAGACCATTTCCTAGTTCCTTGCTCTGGATCTGGTGTTGAGCAGCTGGTGTTCACTTCCTGCCTTCTTCACTTGGGCTGCTGACGTGGTGCGACGTTATGAGTATCTTTTGTCGCCCTCTTATCGCTGCTGTTTGCACGTAAGCCGCTCTCCGAAAGCTGGAGTGATTGTATAGAATGATGAGACGGGAGGCGTCCCTTAAATGCCTGCGTGTATGCAGTGAAGCTCCTATTGCTGGACAGCTCTGAGCATCGCTCTTTATGCTTCCATATTTGCCCGGCCGTCTCGTCGAGTGAATGCTGGAAATCACTGCCGCTTGTTTTGTCTACTGCTGCGCATCTGACATGGCCTGAAATGAAATATCTCAAAGCAACACCCGACACGCGTATTCTTAGACTGGCCTGTAGGCCCTCAGACTAAAGTCTCACAAGGTGAAGCACAAACAACACTTCATCCTACACTGCATAACGCAGTGGTGATTGGTCATTATGGTATAGCTATATTCTATGACAAGTCTAATCGTCAAAGCCTTCGAATTCGTCATCATTTGACGCGGCCTTTATCCGATTCTGCTCCCTCACCTGGCGAATTAAATCATCTAGCTTCATCTTTTCGACCTTCTCCTCCTCTGTCATGTTTGCATTTCTCTCTGCCTCTCTCTTCTTGTGCTTCTTCTCCCGTCTTTCCACTCGCAGGTCCTCCTTTTCGTGCTTGTCACTCCATGCCTCGTTCTTCCGCTTCCGTGATTTCTCCATCTTTCTATTTTCTTCGACTTCGCCGTTCCTTTCGGCTTCCAGAGCCTCCTGCCGTGCCTTTTCCCGAGTCTTTTCCTTGTACGCAAATGTGTCCCAGTCCATCTCGACGCCCAGCGTCTTGTCTCCCTTCCACGTCTTTAATTCGGGCATTCTGGGCAGTCGAAGCAGGCCCCATGCGTTTCCGAGATCTATCCAATCGAGATCGGCCACCCGGAATATTGAAGTGGCTTGATGCGCACAGTAGCTTCGTACCCAACTTACAAAGGCCTTTTGGGCTTTGTCATATATGGCCCTATCTGTCTTGGCTAGCTTGCGCATCTTCTCCGTAGCCGCTGCCGCAACATCTTCAGATATTGTGATGCATGGTTTCTCTAACAGTTTAATCGGCGTCTTTCGAATTTCTAAAAATCGCACGTAGTCTTCCTCTCGCCCAGGATGGACCATCACGACGGCCAGGCCTTTCCTGCCGGCTCGGCCTGCTCTTCCACTGCGGTGAATGAACACCTTGGGGTCTGAAGGTGCATCGATTTGCACCACCAAGTCCACCTGTGGGATATCTAGACCACGAGCTGCCAAGTCCGTTGTCAAAAGTACCGTGGGGGACACCGAACCCAGGAACATGGCAAAGTTTTTTTCTCGCACCTTGGCGGGGTGCTTTCCATGCAAGGGTATCAATGAGAATGCGCTGGGAAGAACACTTGGGAGTACGTGTTGGAAGTAATCCACCGCAGCGCAGGTCAACAGAAACACAATTGTCCGCTGCGGCGTGATGGGTAGCTTTTCGAGTAACCGCGCAAGCGCCGGTAATTTTTGCGTCGCTGGTTTGACCATGTATGTCATCTGCAGACTGGCCGGCGTTTTCCTATCCTCTAAGACCTCACCGTCTTTCATTTTGACGCGAACCTCAATCTTGACTGGGTTGCGCAATCCAACACGAATAATCTCGCTCACGGCTTCGCTCACACTAGCACTGAAGAGGCCAGTGCGCCTCTGCTTAGGCAATTGCGAAATGATACCTTGCAGATCCTGCTTGAATCCCAGATCCAGAAGCCGATCAGCCTCGTCCAGGACCAAGACCTCGAAAGATGACTGGGGGCAATGCACATGTGGCGATGACAAAAGCTCAACCAATCTCCCTGGCGATGATATTAAAACATTTGGACTATGACGCATGAAGAAACTCAGATCTTGTGCCGTTGATGTCGTGCCGCCGACGAGTAGCTGTGGCACTATTACGGGAGATGTAGTAGACGGTCTCTTTTCATCTTGCTTGAGATGTGGAAGTATTTCGGCAGACGGCGCATGGAATTCTAGTAATGACAAAAGAACGGTGTGGATCTGAGCGGCGAGTTCTCTCGTTGGCGAGACAATAATGGCGGCGACATGGTGTTTTTTCGTCGCTTCTTCGAGACGTAAAATCTTTTGGACGATGGGAAGTAAAAATGCTAATGTTTTGCCACTCCCCGTAACGGCCTGAATAATATTCTAGTTAGATTCAATGCCCCCTAGGCTGAAATTGAATAATTATCAAGGCAGGACGCAATGCCCTCTTACCTCGACAACCACGTCCTTGTTACCCATGAAATGCGGCATGGTGGCCGCTTGCACGGGTGTCATTTGGGAAAATCCCATGGTTGACACGGCGTCCAAGATCCATGGGGCAAGCCGCGGAGTGAGGGAATCCCAGGCCCTGGGTTTCCTCTTGGGAGCAAACTTTCCGGGTTCCATTCTGGATTGAAACTTGACTTGCTGAAGATTCTTAGTGTTGGAGGGACTTCTGTCAAACAGAAAGTTTGGCGCTATCACCAAAAGTCTGATCTTATCACCACGTGAGTGCATGGGTAATCGGTACTCTAATGGGTATGGCGCTACTACTGTCTAAAAAGGTAGCGGATACTTGCTTGTCAGTGGACTTACCCATTTGGGACGCCGCTAGTCTAATCCAATGGAAGCACTCGAGGCGTGACGATGGCTTCTAGCCAAGTTAGCACTTGAGCATGCACCCCGTCCAGACTGGTCACGCCGGCGTTTTCTATGGTTCGCTACCACCGTTTCCAGTAATGATGTGATCGCGTGAGCACTGTCCCAATGCATTGTTGTAGGCATTTCAGCGTGCTGCCGGGCACCTACTCACGGCCATCACATGGTTTTAATCCAGCATTTTACCTGTCATGCCTTTCTACAGAGTGTACGGAGTACTCCGTACAATGTAGAGACGATCTCGCATACTCTATACTTCTAAAGTACTTATACCTCGCTCTGGTATGCATTATGCCCTAGAAAACCCAGCGGACCAAAGGCATGACTAATATCTCTCCATCACATGCTTTACTTCAGCTGGTAATACCCCGTAATGGAAGAAAATAAGACATGAAGACATTTGAATGGCCATGGCGGCCAAACCCCCCTGTCCGGCCAGTAAAACCCCGTCCCATGCAAGGTTGAGCCGCCGCAAGTCAGGCCTCCACCGCCTGACGACAGCCGGCAAAAATTCCAAGCCCGGCTCCTCCACTTCCCAAGATCGCACATGCCTCGAAGCCGGACAAAAAAAAACCAGACTCTACGGAGATGACCATAGTCCAACACCACTTCTTCACGACTCTTATACACCTATCACCGTCCCCCCTTCCCCCCTTTGACTTCAAGCATTCTTCATGCGCGCCCCGTGCTGCACCAGCCGCCGCCATACTTTGAAGTCCTTCTCGTTCATTGCGTCATGCAGTAGGGGCCACTACCTCTGCTGCATTACAGAACATCATTACGCTGGATTTGGGAGAGAGCGTGGTCATTCCCCAAAGACACTGGACGGCATATAGTGCGTTTTTTGCGTTTGCTTCTAGCGACGACCTGGAAACTTCTACGGCGCGTCGCTCGCGCCGAGATCATTATACCAACTCTAATCGCCACTCGTCATATACCTCGACATCATCGGCACAGTCTTGCGGTTGCTCAGTTCTTTGGCCGTCTTCGTTCGCATCACTTCAGCGCGTTCTCGCTGGTACGGTTCGCTGCTCTGCGCTCCCGCCTGTATCCTTCACCATGTCTTTACGTCGCAAGTCCGCCGCCGCCGTTCCCGAGACTCCTCGCATTATCTCGCCGAGTCCTACTCCCTCAGAGCATGGGGTTGATTATTCTGCGCCCATGACGCGCTCCGCGGCTCGGAAGAGAATGACGTCCTCGCAGCAGTCGCTGGAAGAGCACCCCCTGGAAGACGAGATTGAAGATGACGTCCCCGGGCTGCGAAGGTCCAGAACAAGGAGCAGATCCCCGATCGACTCTCGAAGGGTTGCTCGCATGACACCAAGTAACTCGAGTTTCGCGACCAAGTCATCCTCCAAGCAAGCTTCTTCCGAAACGGCCGGCACAAATGGCAAGCTCGTGACGACAAACGGCCACTTGGCTCCTCCTCAGCCTTCAGGCTGGTCCTGGCGCGATTTCAGCCGCAGTCCCAGTCCATTGGGACTCATCCCCATTCATCGACACTGGCGAACTTTTGTACACAAGCACGAAGTGCCTCGGAAAGTGCTCCACGTTTCCATCGGCTTTTTTGTGGTATGGTTATACACAACTGGTACACAGACAGCATCCGTTCCACCGTATCTCATGGCTGGGTTGATTCCTATCGCAACCACGGACTTCTTGAGACACCGATACGCCTCAGTGAATAGGTTGTACGTGCGCCTTCTTGGTGCGCTGATGCGAGAGAGCGAATACTCTGGCTATAACGGAGTCATCTTCTACCTGCTCGGCGCGTGGGCCGTCTTGTACTTCTTACCCAAGGATGTTGGGGTCATGAGCGTCCTTCTTCTCAGCTGGTGCGACACCGCTGCCAGCACATTTGGTCGCCTCTGGGGCAGATATACGCCACGCCTCCGCCGTGGCAAATCCTTGGCCGGGTCGCTGGCCGCCTTCTTGGTCGGCATTGCTACCTCGTTCTTCTGGTATGGATGGCTGGTCCCTACTATTGGACCAATGCCTGGTGACGAGAATTTCATGTTCAAGGGTACTCTTTCGTTGCCATCCGTGGTGACGGATGTCCTGGGTGTGTCTCCAAGTACAGCTACCGTGACAGGGACACTGGCCCTAACGCTTCTGAGCTTGTGGAATGGATTTGCGGCCTCTGCTAGTGAGGTCGTTGACATTTTCGGGTGGGATGATAATCTGACAATACCTATTCTCAGTGGTATTGGTATCTGGAGTTTCCTCAAGATTTTTGGTTAATGACAAGAGCATGGATATCGCTGATATATTTGATGGGAGGAGGGCGGTTGATTTTCTCCCTCTTCTCGACATGCAAGCTCCCCACTCCCGTTGCGTTTTATTGCTTGCCCAACCTCGGTAAACTTATTTGGGTGGCCGGCGTTGTTGGGAAATGTTTTCTTGGGTCACCTGAGGGGTAATGCAAGTGGGACGCCAATTTGAAGGCGGTAATGAGCAGATTGACAATGGTGGACGGACAAGGTACTGGAAACCCGGGTTATGAAGATCGCGAGCCTTTTCAGTGTACATAGATTTCAATTGGTTAGATTGCCCTCCATAAATCCAATCCACGATCGTGTCAATTCTTGATCTATGGTGTCATCACAAATCGCGTCTTTACATTTTATTTTTATTTTTATTTTTATTTTTCTTCGTTATTTATGGACTTATCTTAATGTGTAGTACGAAATTAAACCGTCGGTTATACCCTGTCGGAGAATATTGACCAACGATTCAACATTTATGGAAATGGACTTGTGGGTTTGTGTCATGTGGCCTTTTGAAGGTGATGGACGAAGCATATTGGCAAATTAGGAAGTAATAGAAGCGGCTTCGTCTCATGCCCAGGAGGAACAATTCGCATCATAATAAATTCCTTTGGCTACCAGAAAGGAGCCACCATAGCCGTGGGCAGGTCCTCTGGTTCAGAATGGACCTGGCTTCTCGTAATCAATCAATGCGGAGTACCGGGGTGAATGAGTGGCTAACTGCAACAATGGCGTGCAGAATGCAATGGTGGCAGCGAATGTGTCTAGAATGACGCTCAAACTGCATGTACTACAGAGGCCATACATATGAACACCTCACCTTGTCGGCACTGATGTCTGTTGGCCCCGCGGGGCCAGAGGCTCCGCCCGTGAGCTGCACTCCAGAAATACAGTCGGCTAGTTCATCAGGCTTTAAGTGTTGCCCTCCAATCTTCAGCTGTGTTGGCCAGCTCGAGCACCATCTGAACGAGTATTTTGAATGGGGCTCAAATCGGAGATCCCGGACACCCATAGACGCAATCACTGGGCCGAACCTGCGGATTTTCACTTGACTGATTGGATGAGCCAATTCCCTGGACAACAAGCGAAAGTCTAGGTGTGATTTTTGGTGATCTGCCCCTCCCCACCATGAATAACTTACAGACAAAGTTTATCATCAGTGTTATCGTTACGGTACCTTTTTAAATATTTGGATAACAAATAACTGACTTGGGCTTCTTTTCCTCTTAAACGACTGTTTAGGGGGAACCCGTCCCGGCAAAATACATTGGCAAAAATGACGGATACATAACTACTCCGTCGAGCACCGAGAGAGTGACAAATGCGATGCCCCACCGCCTTATAATAATTTTCGCAAGTGCACATGGGAGGGGTCATGGAGGGGGCGTGTAAGTCGCTGACATTTGGCTCGACCAAATTCTTTGGCTGCCCAACCAATCCACTCACCATGCACATATCGCAGAGGCACCGCCTCAGCTCCTGCAGCTGCAGGACCTCGCACAGAAATGTAATTCTAAAGAAAGCGGAAGAACCTGCTAGCCTCGGTGACCGAAAGCCCCTGCCCGGAGACGGAAAACTTGGCATGAAGCGAATGGAAAACCACTCAATGACATGAAAGACAGATGCAATGTGCCGGCCAAGATAGCTCACTGCGTTCCGCAATCTCCAAGTAAGCTTCACAAAATCCCATGTGCGAGCATGGACTCCAGTCGCAATGCGTCCAGGAAGTGTGGCGAGAGCATTTTGAAGCCACCTAGTCCTAAAAGCTCGGTTCGCCATGCCGAAGAACGAGTGATTACTACGAGCAGTGAACTTGCACGGCACATGGGTCGACGTGTTAGGGGGAATATTCCGTAGGACAACACAGCAGCAGGGTTCAAAACTCGAAGTGGAAATTCATTAACTTACAATATGGAAGGGATGCACACGCCTCCTCCCCATGTCAAGGGACAACTCATGCCTCGAAGGAAGAACTCCTGCACGAGCGTTGATGATGGGGCATCTTCCTATAGGGCAATGCTGTCGACGAGGCCAAAAAAATCCTTTAGTTTTATGATAACTGTATGCCGATCCTGCAAATGCGGCAACGGACTACATGAGCCAGTTTTTTTTTTTTTCTTGTTGAGTGTTACCACATGTCACGAGTATCAAGTGAGGTTAACAGGCAAGATAGGTACACCCTCATGGCCGCCTTACCGCTACTTGCTACTTAGAAAATCCCTGCGCCCAACCTTTGCAAGCTTGGCACACACTGTCGAAAGTTGTCCACTAACTAGGCAGCGTACGAGAAGAATACTGGGCATATACGGAGCACTAGGCTGCTTGTTATATTAAGGCGGAAACTCTTCTTTTGTAGCGTGATGTGGCAAAACTGTTTCGAGCACAAACCCATGAGGTCACTCCATACACCCAGGGGCACAGAAGATATGTACTGCATCAACGATGCGTCGCAGTGCATGTGCAGATGCGTGTAATAATTATCGAGATAGATGCCAATCGAAGAGAACAGCTAGATGCCAGCTAGTGCAGGCAGATAGATGTAAGCAGGCTGAAACCTCAGGGGACTTGGTGCGCCCACCAGCTGACACTGTTGGCCCTGTTGAGGTTCTACAGGAAAGGGCCGCCCGCAACAGAGGCATTGGGCTCAAAGTACTACGTACTGAGTACCTAGGTACCATTATTTATCAAGTTTGACAAGAACTCGCCGCTCTAACCTGACTGCTTGCAAATAATCGTGTCTACCGTACGGGGTAGAATCCCTACGCCAAGTAACATTCACAGTCACCATATTGAAAAAGTCAGATATGTATCCTCGAAGGTTTGTGCGGGACATTTTAGGTCCATTACACACCGAGAACTGCAGTTGCCTTACGTTGCGCTGGCCATACATAGGCGCAGTGTTGGTGTCTTCGGAGCAATATGTGGTTGTTATCTTGACAACACATCATCCATAACCCACTGCACGACGGACTTGCCCGACTTTGCGGAATACTCGATGCTGCGTATGCACTTGTGCCCAAGAAAATATTTGCCTCTGGTCAAATCTGGTCCATCCATCCATCCATCCATCCATCCATCCACCTGCCCGCCCACCCACTCCCCATCCTGCCACCTTCCTCTGCCGAGAGATATTGCCCCCTTGGCCCCCCCCCCCACGACAGGCTCCGACCTGCTCTTCTTTTGCGTTGGCGTCTTCCCGTCGATTCAGGACCGAAAGTTTGTCCAGTTGTCTAGATCCACTCATCAATTGTCAATTGATGGCTTGCTTCCCTGTGCGTCGTCCAGCCGTGAAAGCTAACGGGCGCGCTATCCATCTAAAAATCCAGTGCTGCTTTTGTTCACGACTAGCGTCGCCGCGCTTGTTCAAGTGGTGAGGAATTGACATCAATTTCTCCATCCGCGAGGAGCCACTCGCTCAAGCACTCGCCCATTTCACTCGCCCACTCCTTTTGGGCTCGGGCTATTTGGTCCCTTGGCTTCTGGCCATTTGCACGTCTCATGTCTGATACTATAGTTCGCCGCCCTGCCTTTCTTGGTATTAGCCTACACACCGTTGTCCATTTTCTCGACTCCTCAGTCTGTGGCTTGCTCTCGCCCTTCAGAGCTGATTCGGTGCCTTATTGATTTTGCCTTTCTGCCCATTAGAAACCGGACCCGGCTTCGCACACCTTTACGAGTCCGTCTGCCAGCCTGCCGACTCTCGGTTCCTCTCTTCCTTCCACCCATGCCAGTTCTATCATGACATTTCCCTGCAGGGTGCAGTTAGAATCCAGACTGCTGGTGTAGCCACGTCTACTCCGTAGGGTCGGACTGGATATCAGAAGTATCCCGCCACATCACCGGCCAATTCCATGCCGCCTGTGGGCCTGTGTCTCCGTGTTGCCGGCGTTTCTTTCGTCAACTTGCTTCCCACCACGACTGTTGCTAGCTTTCTAGTCCTCCTTAGAGCAAGTTTGTCGTTCTTATACTCTTGCAAAAGGACTCCATTCTTCACTCATCCCTGTCATTTAGTGGTTCTTGTGCTCCTCGGCATATGCATTTTTTTGTTGCTGCTCTTCCCTTTTTCGACTTCACTCAAAATACACGCCCCATCATGTCATGCTATACTGGTGAAGGACTCTACACCACAAGCACACGTTTGGACATCGTTGTTGGTCAAAGCTGGTTTTTTGTCCTCACACCCTCCCCTTGATGACCCAGCATATCCAGGGCATCTCGTCATCGTTGGCTTAATGGTTATTCTGTCCGGTTTACAAGATACGAAGCCTATTGTAGACTTAGCCAACGGTATATCGCTCCACCATCAGCGCCTCTGTGTTACGCTGTCGGTCCACACCATGCAAGCCGCCATGATCCTCTTCTCCTGTCTCGATATCTCCTCAAGCGGGGTATATGAATAAATGTCATGAGTAAATGAATGATGCGAGTCTGATTCACTTGAAGCATATCGACCAGGGGGTGGTCCTGGAAAAGTATAAAAGGGGTCGTTGTGCTCAGGACGATTCCAATTTTCTCTTCTTCCTTTTTATTTTATTCTCAGATAACTTCCAAGTATATTTACAATACAAGAACATTCTTCCTGCTCAGTCCTACCAAGTCTTACCTGCCTCTCCCGTCCTGCACACACGCACACACACAAACACCCCATTCGGAAGGTTTCTTACATCCTTTCTGTTTGCACATATCACCTTCAACCTCGTCCCATTCCATTCCGCGCAATCATCCTTCTACCTATCTCCTCAACCTTTTTCATATAACTCGCCATCCGTCCTGCTATCTTCATCTTCAAATCCATCAGATACATGATCCGGCTCCGCGGCTTCCGCCATGGCAGCTGAGACTTCTTCGCCCGCTCGCGAGCCTCCCACAGCACCAACCCGTGGCCGTGGCAGAGGCGGGCGAGGTGGCCGTGGTCGAGGCAGAGGTGGTGGCAGAGGTGCTTCTAATGCTGCCGTATCGAAATCTACTCCTGCCTCTCGTGGTCGAGGCGGCACGCGCAGAGGAAGAGTAAAGAACTTCTCCGACTCGCGTGTACAGGCTGCCTATGAACGACAGCGCGACCTCAAGGCTACCTACCAAGCTGTTGCTTTTGCTCTAAAGCCAGCCTTGCAGGAACTTGCTGAGCGTACTGTTGATGACATGTTGCAAAAACCAGATTCCCATAAGCAGGCCAAGGAGTATATGCCTATTGTCGAAGAGCTTGCGGACAGGCTGGACAATAGGTTGCGCGAATGTGACAGGCGCTTCGATTGCGACATGAATCTGGCCAAACACAGTTTCAGTGCCGAGAAATATGTCACTGAAAAGGAATTTCAGGTTCGTTTTGCCTCCCCAAACTCTTGTACATGCAACTGCGGAATTGTGTGACAAGTTGCCGTTTGTATACTAACGCAGAACCACAATTGTTCCAGAACGGTGTGAGCGACATACTGGAGCAATTCTACGAGGGTCAAGAAAATCGTCTCCGCATTCTCGCCGCTCTTCACTCAAAGGATTTACCAGTCGATGTAAGTAATCATTCATCCCGCGCGAATCCCTTTTCCTTATTCTTCCTCCCTTCACTTTGCCACTCCACTGTTGATGCACGTCTTGCTGATGCGCCGCCAACCAGGTCCGTGATGACCAATATGAGTATCGCGTCATTTCCGACGCTTGCCTGGACAATGAATTTGGCATCTACGAATGCTACAAGAATGGTCACCTTGTGCCATACCCTTCTCGTGTCATCGGCACCGAAATGTGGAGAAAGTATCGTGAAGCCGAAGCTACTGCTCCTGCGCCCCGAGAATCATCTGCTGCTCCCACTCCTCCTACACGAGGCAGAGGTAGAGGTCGCGGCGCAGGTGCCAGCGCTGGCATCAAACGTAGAGCTCTGGACCAGCTTGATGGCCAGACGACGCCAAAGAGATCTACCCGCAACATGGACGATAGTCAGCTACTTGCGCCAACGCCGAGGGCTCCGGCTCCTATGAAGGGTCTGTTAGCCTCAGCAGCCAATGTAGATGACGATCCCGAGGCTGCCAACGGGGAAGAAGAGTCGGTGCCTGCTTCCCCGGAGCCTCCTTCTTTAAATGGCGGTACCTCATTCACATCTCGCGCTCACAGTAGACAGCTTGCTCGCGAAAAGAGTCCTCAGCTGCCCAAGAATATTGGAGAGCCAGATGAATATGGCATTCGCTCCTACATGCAACGGCCATCAATGCGAGCGATGGGCATCAACAGTCGAATTCTTGCGCCGCGTCCATTCACGTTCGAAGACTGGGAAATAGGCTTCAGAGACTCATCGAACGATGCCTCCAAGGGCCACACTCGCGCCAAGCGGGGCAAATACCTTGATACCCCCAACAGCAATGGCATTCATTATGACCTTTGGTGTAACGGCTATGATTATTCTACAACCAAACCCGAGGACTTTGATCAGAAGCTGGTGAAGAAGTATGGCGTTCACCCAACATATGGAATTTTCCTGCCCTCAAGCAGCAACGAGCCGGAGCCCCCCAACCCTTACACTATGCCAGGAAAGCCCAATTTGTTCATTGCCAATCCGACTGGGCGGATATCTCATGGTTCAAGGTCGTTCCAATCGACAACAAACGAACGCCGCTCAGAAGAGCAGCCCATACGCATGAAGATGAAGGCCAATCTCCATCGGTTCTGTAAATTATCGGATATTGATGTTGAGGATGTGTCTATTGCGGAGTATGTCGAAACTGACGATGAGCTTCGGTCAAAATCTTTGGGCACGGCCGAGAAGGAATTCAGCTCAAGGCCCCAATTCTCCGAAACCTCTTCGGAGGTCGACGAAGTCGAGTCGACACCACAGGAACAACCTGAGCAACCAGATGGCGGCGGTCTGTCAGCCATGTCGGTCCTGACTTATGCTTCAGCATATGTTGCCGCCCAGGAGGTTATTCGCGCAGCTCCACCAACGCCCAAGCCTGCCCGTTACGATGCCATCCGTGATGTTTTCACCGACTCGAAGCCTGATCCTCCTCCCGCTCCTGAGAGCAACATCGGTCTCAACTTTCTTGCAGAACTTTGCAATGTTGAATCACGCCTCCCAGGCTCGTCCGGCGAAGAGGAACCAACACCGAGCTCTGCGGCTCCTATTCCTGCTGAACCCGAGGTTCGAACAAACATCAAACGAGAGGAGCTTCCTCCTGTTACATCGTTCAACCATGGTTCTATAAATTCAAGGCTCAGCAGCCAGGAGCCACCACCATTGTATATGCATGGCCAAGCTGACCGTCTGCCGCCACCCCCAAGTGGCCATATCCACGATCGGCAAGGATACCCCGTGCCTGCTGCCACCCCTCAACAAGACTACAAGTCCAGTGTGCTTCCTCCTGGGCCACCTCACCAAGATCACGGAGGCTATTATCGACCTCCTCCAATTCACAGCAGTGCATATCCACCTGATCCTCGCCCCATCGACCCAGCCTACAATCCTCGTCGACAGAGCAATTACGGAGTTGAAGCTTCCCAACAGCCCGCGTACGGTCGCATGTATTGGCCGACGCAATCTTCACCCCCAGGGCCAGCTGGAGCAGCGGTTCCGTCAGCCCATCAAGTCTACCATCCGCCTCCACCGCCATCTTCCTCAAGGATTTCGTTTTCCCGAGGCGTCAGCTCAGAACCGCTTCCCCCTTTGCGGCCTCCCCGTGGACGCACTCAGTCTGGGCCTGAGGAGCCGCCGTACGATCCGAACATACGCGGTAGTTTGCACAACTCTTACTACCCTCCTCCCTCACAGCCCTATCATCGGGGATATCCGGTTCTGGAGACACATCAACCCCCCTCTCTCCAGTCCATGGCAGGCGATAGGATCCTACCAAACCCCCAGCAGGGAAACCCCCCTTACATGGGCTCCCCACCTCCGGCAGGTTATATGCCACAGATCTTGTCGCCCACATTCGGTGGCGCACCAGGGCTTCCAGGTTCGATGATGCAAAGCCCACCTGGAACTCCTCATGGGGGTCCGCCGGGCTCGGCCCATCGACATCGATCGACACTCTCTGGATCATCAGATGCGGGCTCGAATAAGTATCGCAAGCTGCAGCCGGCTCCTGTCCCTGCTCATCGTGCGTGGTCAAATAAGCCCGAGCTGAAGACAATTCCTTATGACCACAAAGAGACGGGTTCTTCTGCGGCGCTGCCAAGCTCAGGTCCAACCCTAATAAGAGGATGGAACGTGAACCAGCATCGTAAACGAAGCAGGCACGAAAAGGTCGATTCTTCTCTAATCGACAGGGACGAGTCCAGATAGCATCCGGATCGAACCACGGTGACGAAGATTACGACGGATCAGCCGAACTATAAGTCTATTAAGTTTATCACGCCGATGACGTTGCCTCCTCTCTGCCCGCGAAAGGGCATGGTCCATCCACAGCGACCAGAAGTCAAAATGGTAGTGGCCAAGATGCCCGATGAGCCTCTCGAGCTGGAGAACGTGTCTATGTATGGCTTTGGCGCGATACCAAATCTGGAAGCGTCAGAGTCTTCGGAGGCACCGTTGAAACGTCGTTTACGACCCCGAAAGGAAAAGAAACGTGAAGCAACGAGCGATGCAGAGGTCGTGATCCTTGATATCAAATCACAGCCACAGCGTCCAAAGTCATCCGTTGCTAAATCGAGTTCAAGAGCACGGGCATCATCTAGTCGCACCAATAAGAGGGTGCTGAAGCCTAAACCCGGTGATAAGAGTTTGCCTATCGAGATTATGGATGGCGAAAAAATGTCTATTGCCTCTGGACACCGTGCAACCAAGTAGAGGCTGCACAGGCATTACTACTATTATTCTACCGACTTGGTTGTGTTACTTGTACCATTTTCTCTCGGCGTACATGCAATTTTTTTTTTTTTTTTTTACTTTTCTTTTTATTTTTTTATTTTTTTTTCCTTATAGTGCTGCTACGTTTAGCTGGCTCTCATCTTCTGCATGGCCACTATACCCTCTTGTGTTATTTTCCGTGAGTACAGACGGGAACAGGAGCACCGACCATCACTTTGAGAGCGGTTTATCTCCTTGTCCTGTGGCATCAAATGGCGTTTAAGGACTTCCTTCATCATTTTTATTCCAACCTCGTATTTTCCATATCCTGCATTTTTTTTTTCTTTATTCTTTTTTTGCTGCTGTCTTTCCTATCAACCATGTATGTGTATGTGTATGTATGTATTTCAGCCTACATGTCGTTTTGCCGTACTAGGTAAAATGGCTCTTAATTACGAGGCAAACAAAATGGGACTGCGCTGCGGATACACCGATACATTGGCAGGACTCTCTGTTGCAGGAGACCATCCTCATGACGGTCTGGCATAGACGGTTGTCGTTTTTTTTCGGAGGGCGGACGTACCCCTTACGAATAATGAATAAAAGTTTTAGGATGAGTATTCAAAATCACTCTTCTGCACTGAACTGAATTTGCTGTTAATGTGAATGACATGGTCGTAACTTGCTGGCATGTTTTCTTGTTTTTTTGTCCCTTTGTTTTTTTTAAATGGGTCCACGGATTCCCAGGTCAATATGACGATGATTGATCAGCAGCTATTTAGCTATTCTACTGCCTACGAGATAATCAATAACCAATGACGAACTAAACCATTAATGTCTCTCCCAAACTCATCTCGTGTCATGCTGCCTACTCTTACATGGTATCACTCTGAATGATGCTACTCTCCTTGATCCTTTGATGTGGTATCCAGTCTTAATATGTCGTCGGGCTGAGCTGGGCTGGGCTGAGCTCGAAACCCATCTCTCATCACCGGGTCTCTTTTTTTTTTTTAAGCGAGGGGCTTTTCGCCGAGTTTCTTCATTGATGGAAGCTTGGACAAAGTAGCACGTCGTGTCTCATTACGAAGCTGGCTGGTCTGTTGGGGCATCGGTGGATGTTTGCTGGGTTTGCTGGGTTTGTTGGGTTTGTTGGGTTTGTTGGCTGGCAGGTTCTTTTGGATCCTTTGGTGGATTTTCTTGTTGCTGCTGTTGCTGCTGTTGCTGCTGTTCTGGAACTTGCTGAGCCGGGTGATGGTGCTGCTGCTGCTGCTGAGCCGTCGTCGGGGCAGCGGTATCGGTATCCATAGGCATGCCACCACCTCCGCTCAAATGCGGCACACTATTTACAGGCATGGCCGCCATGGTCTGATATGGGATATCCCCTGTGCCAAACATGCCCACGTCGCCGCCGGCCGGCCCAATACCAGCCATGGAATTCGGTGCCCCAGAGGCATTGGGAACCGAGAGCAGGCTCGCGCCTAGGGCTAGCTGTGGGTGAAGAGGGTACATGAGGGCCTCCATGGTGTTTCCGTCAAGAATGACTGTGTTCTGGATAGGCTGCTGCGACTGGCCCAGCACATTGATGACATCCTGTGCCAGTTGACCACCCAAAATGGCCGCTACGGGGGCAACCTCGCTGCCTAGATTCTGGAGGAAGCTGCGTAGGAATTCAGGCTTGAGCGTCTCGCTGGGCAGGCTAAGTGCTTTGTGCTTCTGCGTGGCAATCTGCGTGAAGAGCTTCAGGTCCTCTCTGTTGCTGGGCAAGCGACCACCCTGTAGCTGCTTGAACTCCCAGAGTGCACGCAGACAAGACAGCGCGGGAGTCACGGAGGTTAACCGCCGCTTGGAGGAGGTGTATTCGGCAGGAAGAACGGCAACATCGCTGGCTAGGAACCACGTGGAGTAGAGCTCGCGCTTGGTGACGGATTCAATGGTCTTGTTGCCTTGTGTCTTGGTCTTGACGTCGATGATGGAGCGGGTGCGGGTTTCCTGTTTTGGGGGGGTGGTGGTCAAATTGCCGGCCTCGCGTTCGATGACATAGTCGTGCTCGATGAGGTCGCTGAATATGAAGCCGTACATACCGTGGGTGCCAGCTGCGTAAAATGGCCGTCCGTTTATTCTGGTGGCTGTGTTGATGATGTTGAATGTGTCGGGGCCTAGGTCCGTGGCAATGACAACGTCATATGCAGCAAAGTAGCTGGGCCCTTTGGCCGTGACGCTTTCGGGATCAACGTGTACTTGGACACGTGGGTTGAGCTTGCGAAGCTCATGGCTTGCGGCTTCTGCGCGGTTTTGGCCGATGAGGCTCTCGCCGCCCTCACTAAGTAGGAACTGGCAGCCCAGATCGACCTCGGAGACAGGCGAGCCGTCCAGCAAGGTGATGGACCCGACGCCCGCGAGAACAAGGTTCTTGGAAATTTCGTTGCCCAGACCACGCATGGTGACGAGCAGGATGTGGGCATTTTGAATCTTCTGTTGTGCAGCCATACCCCAGAGACGGATTTGTCTGTCGTAAAGGGCGACATCGGCTGTTTTTTCAGATTTCCAAGGTCAGCAACGACTTTAACTCATCGGTATGGCATAGGGGCAGGAACTTACCCGGAGACACGGTATTTTGAGGGATCTCCATTGGCGCGCCATTCGGCATCAACATAGGCATGAGATATGATGATGCGTCACCCATGGGCAAACCACCCAAGCTAGGGTCCTGGAGAAACGGCTGGCCGGCCATCATCGCAGCCATCATTTCCGGGTTCGCCTGATGCAGCATAGATTGATCAAAGGCAGGCATGTTGCCGTTGGGGTCCATGTGTTGTTGGACGGGCGGTAATACGCCCATGTCTGAGTCTGCGCCAGTGTGGTCTTGGCCTTGGCCTTGGTTTTCCTGGTCCATTGCGATCCGTCGCCCGCGAGATGCAATGTGCACACTTATGGAAAAAATGAAAGTCTTTTTTGTTTTTGTTCCAAACTATGTGTGGATGAGTGAGTGAATGAGTGAGTGAGTATCTGGTAGCTCGAGGAATCGAAGAGCAATTTGTGATAAGCCTGAGTCTGGAACGCGTGAATAAGGCGAAGTGAAGCCAAGATGAGATGAGGTGATAAAGCCGTGGTCCGTCCGTACTCTAGGATAAATAGCCAAAACCGGTACGCCAGAATGATGTATCGCTATTTGGGACTTGAGGAAAAGCTTATAAAGGAGCGAATTGGGCTATAGCAATACTAAACTTGAGCTGTCAAGGCATGCAAGCGGGTTCATTCTCGAGGCCTGGATTGAGGTGCGACCCTGCGCGTGCTTTGCTTGCATGTCCAAATGGTTGCGCACAGCTCGGTCTGGCCGTCCGAGCAGCGCTGACGTAAACAAGGCTTTGGCTTCTCTAATGTGGGTTCACAGAGACCGCCGCCTGGTTGCCAGCTGCCAGCTGCCAGCCGCCTGGTGCTGCTACCCTGTAGCCAGCCACTTTATCTGGATTTGTCGTCCATTCGTTGCATTTGTCTGTCCATTTCGACAAGCACTGGCAAGGCCAGCAGCTCATTTCCCTTGGCATGGGGAGAATCTGACGGTACATACAAAGGCCGAAAGGACGTGCTTGCATACGTGTGGTAACGTGGCCATGTAGGCTGTCTGCACCTTACATGACAAACCAACATACCAAAACACCCCCCCAAATCAACCAGGCCCAATCGCTTGCCGTCTTTACAAGTGAGTTATTCATGCAGTGCGATGCAGACCCCAAACCGGTCTACTCGAAGACAAATGATGAAGATGGGGATTTGAAAGCCTAGGAGGAAGGGCGAGTTGGCTTGATAGGCACACCTTTCTGTCTCCTTTCCCGTTCGAGTCGTCCGATTTGCGCTCCAATGGCAGGATGGGTGGGAGCACATGGGTGCACATGGATGCACTGTGTCGTACATTAGATATGTCGGTCGATCGAAACGCAGCATGTGTTTTGCTGTTGTCCTGGGCCTGCGGTATTACTATTTGCTTCTCACATCCCCCCGAGCTCATTTCCGCCGGCCAGCCAGGCACGATAGATAACCTTGAGAGCACGGATGGGCATCCGTCCTCACAAACCTTGTAATTTAGTGCCGTGCTCAATGAACGGGTTTACCTTGACGCTCTTGACCCTCTCTCCGACTCTCTGACCGTGCAGCTTCCGATTTATTATCCCGAGGAGCCAGTTTGCCTACGGGCCATTGTCCGTCCTTCGCCATGCTCGCTGATACAGCCCATTCATTCATTCATTCATTGCATTGCATTGCATGACCAACGCTGATGATAGTCATTCACCGACACAACACTGACTCTCGGCTTCGGTCTCCCCGCCCCTTCCCTCCCCTCGATTGTCTAGATAACTTAGCATGCTCCCCAAGGCCTGCCAGCAAGTGTTAGCTGATCCACCGGCTGGCCCATCGTCGACACTATCGCCCTCCACTTATGGCGTCTAAACCCGGCAGCAGCCCAGCTGAGTGAGCGATAACTACGGAGCAGTTACTCGGTACATGAGGAGGAGGAGGAGCTGGAGCCCACCGCTGCTCGTCAGATCAGTGCAGCTGGGCGTGAGCCTTCTTGTTCTCGCCTGATGCTTTTCCTCACCTGACCTGACTTGCCTCCAACGTGGGACTGTGACCACACAAGTCCACCGCCGTCATTGTTTCACCTGTGCGCTTCTGTCGACTCTCGCTTCCTCCGCTTCCCCCCCATCCAACTTCTCTTCTCACAAATCACTTTTCACTGAATTTCTAGCGGCGCTTTGCATTCGCTTTTGCTCTGGTCGTACTATATTCTCAGAGCAACCGCTCGCAACCAACTGCTCGCAACCAACCCACCCATCCAGCCACTCATCTTTATCTTCTACGGCTGCCCGACGTCACTCGTAGGCCCGGCGCTAACGATCAGACACCGGATCCCACACCATTACCACCACCAGCAGTTCATTCCCACACCGAGTGACCAAACCTCCTTTACCACATTCGCAGCACAGCATCAGTACAGACTAGGGACGACGAAAATTGGACTTGATACGCAGCCGTCTCCATGGCCTCCGGATCGGGGGCCGGTTCTGGCGGAGGATCCCGTCAAAACCGCCCTCGGGATTCCTCTCAAGAAGAATTCCCCCCTCTACCCAGATCAGCACCACGCTTACCGCCGTTGCGAACGTTGAATTCCGACCGGGGACAATCTAACCCGCCATCGCCATCACCACTCTCATCTGCCACCCTCAGTAGCATCGCATACTCCACCCGGGCCGCCACGAGGGTCTTGTTGGCTGCGAACCGAAGAGCAGAGCGGGTTCGAAACATCGATGAAAGGGCCTCGAGTTTGGACGACCTCGAGTCAAACTCACTGCATCAGCCGTGGCTGTCGGCATCACGCCGTGCTCTACGGTCCCGACCCGCCGAAACCCGTTCAAACTACTATGGACAGCCACCAAACTTCGAGGACCTAGATCAAAGCCTCGACGCGGCCAATGCTCAGCTTCGCACCCTGCTCGACCATGTGAACCTCACGGCCCCTCTGCTTCAATCCACGCTCTCTCCTACAAGTCGGTCTCACGACTTTCCTGACGACAATCTCCCTACCAAAAGGCGCAAGATCGACTCCAACCCTCTGGTGCCCAGCTCCAAGGGCTTTCGATATGGCAGGTATGGCCAAGTTGAGCCTGGACAGCTGCAAATGGAGATTGTGAGCTGCGATGGGGGCATGTTCTCCAATGAGTCGTCCTATGCGGCTGAGAACATCCTCAAAGACGACAACTCGGTATACTGCACAAAGGGAAACAGGTGCAATATCGTGCTGCGACACCAAGGCGCTATGGTCTTTACTCTCGAGGAGCTCACCATCAAGGCCCCCTCCTCCATGAACTTTTCTCACCCGTAAGCCCGCCCTCTTCCTTCCTTTAGACGACCGGCCATATGATTCCAAATTTACCTAACATCCATGACCGCAGCAGCGTCCGCGAAGGCATGGTATTCGTCTCCATGAAGCAAGACGACATGCTCAGCCGCACAGCCCAATACCAGATCCAGTACACGGCAAAGCCCGCCGACCAAATCCCGCAACATATCATCTCCATTCACCACCACCAAGACGGCACCCGCGTCCACCGATCCCACTCCCACCACCCGCCTCATAACCACCACAGTCACCGCCATCGCGATCCTCTAGACGCAGACCGACGCGATCACCGCGTCGCCGAAATGCCCTCCGAATTCTCCTCCAATCTACCATATTTCAACATAACCACCGAATGCACCTCCGACGACGAAGAGAACGAGCTCATAGCGTATGATCTCCATCAGGCACCCAACCGCATCGGCTCCCTCCCCTTCGAAACCGAATCGTCCGACTCCGAAGACAATGCCATCCCGTTCGCCCGAACCGGCTTTGCGGAAGCATTCGATCGCCAGTTGCCAACCCTATCAAGTACCGGCAATGCCTATACCTCCCACGACAGAGAAAGAGTCTTAACTGAAGCATGGGACGCCCACAATTCTGCCACCCAGGACGCTGTTCGTGCGGTGGGTGGGGAACTCCTCGTACCCCACGCAAGGTTCTATATTGAGAAGAAGAAGTCGAAGTGTACGATTCGGTTTGATCCCCCGGTTTCGGGCAGGTTCATTCTTCTCAAGATGTGGAGTTCGCATCATGAACCCTCGAGCAACATTGATATTCGGGGCGTCATGGCCAAGGGTTTTGCTGGGCCGAGGTACTTTCCTTCTGTGCAGCTTAGTTGACTGACTGGACGAAAATATACACATATACATATATGTCAATTGACGCGCTGGGAACCACGAGAGCTACATTGGAGCTTTCGTTTCCAGCGCTTTTGCTTGGGTAATATACATTACGGAGCGTGTTTGTGGATACTGTGCTTGGAGCCATATATAAACCGCAGTGGCATGATATAGATGGATGGAGCTTATTAGGCGGTTGTCGACTTTATGAAACATATAGATGGGATGAGCCAAGATTTGGTACAGCCAAAACCAACCTCGCCTAAATGAACCTGACATGCCTCCTATTTGAAATACGACACGCTGTACAGTCAGGTCCGGCGCATATACGGAAGTACATAGGTACCAGGGTGATATTTATAACAAAGACATTTACCAACTCGTCTTCACGTACCAATTTTAATTGACGTGAAACGCATGATTGACTTATATCGATACTACCGTAAGAGCTGTTCACTACAAACAAAAGACAACCGACCCAATAAGTTACATCTTCGCCACAGTTATATGGAGAGCGAATCAACTCAAGTCTACCCAACCTCAGCTGTGCGGAGATCACGCCATGCTTGGTCCCTTCAAGCGGTGCCCATGCTTCCAGGAGCGCCAACCTGGATACCTGCTGGTGGAGCCATGGCAGCAGCGATACCAGCGACAATGGCGCCGAAGACACTAAGTTCATGGTCAGCCATTTGTAGCAATGATGCTTCCTGCCGCTTGTGTAGTGACGACTCACACATTGAAGTGGGCAAGTGTAACGGTGCTTGCTCCACGAAGGTTGTGAAGCTGTCTGGCAACAAAGGTCCCGGCCATTCCAATCATTTTAACCCGGCTGCCGTTGATTGTATCCAGGATCGACCCTATGTCCTTGCCCTCGGTTGTGTCGAGGAACGACTGGACAACGTCTTCAGCACCGTCGGGTGCATTGAAAATGTTACCTTTACTCTGGATGAGACCAACGTACCGCGCCAGATTGTCAGACAATTCGGAGCATATTCCTCTTGTTGAGAGGCTTGAATCGACCGCGGCCGACAAGATCTCATCACTTCTGGTGTACACGTATGATGGATGTAACCATCCCATGATCAAGACAGGTGCCATGACAAGAAGGGTGAAGAAGACGCCACGGAACACGTACAACGGGTCAACGGCCAACTTCCTGGCGCGAAAGGCAATGTTGAGGGCCATGACGATGGCAGTCAAGCAGCAGATGCTTGCGGCCGCAGCAACGAAGGAATAAGGGCCATAGGAGTCCGGATCCCAACCGATGGGCCCACTGCTATCCGTGTGTTTCTTGGCATACTTCTTGCCTCGGTGGTTTGCGATAAGTGCCAAGACAATGAGAATAAAATTGGTGACTCCATAGGAGGCCACAAGAAAGAGTAGGACGGATTTGGATATGCTGGACTTGGGTAGTTTGGAATCGGCCATTTTGAAATCTCTTCTAGACGAAGGGTAGAATGGATGTGGTGTGAAGAATGAAAGAGCAAGGGGGATGAGCAAATGGTAGAGTGTTACTGGCGATATGTTGATAACGACTGTTGTCAATGGATTTGGATGTTGGTGCTTGAAGCTTGAAGCTGTGATGTTGATGGAATAATGAATGGCCAGATGAAAATCAAGATGAAATGAAGATGAAGAAGAGAAGGAAAAAAAAGAAGAAGAATGGAGAACGTAAATCGGGACAGGGCTTAATATCGGGTGTTGTTGCTCCTTCCCTCGCATGCAATATCGGTATTAGCCATGACCAGGAGACACGCAGGAGGCAAGCAGGAGGCACATCACTGACGGCAACATGGAGGACGAGTCGGTCGACCGAGCGCAGCAAGAGTGTCCCACTTTGCCCGTAGAAACTGCAAGCAGGGTTTTGACGAAGAGACTAAGAAACTTCATAGGTACCTTCCTAGCTCAGGGCAGTTGACTTTAAACAACCTTGGACGGTGGGATATGTACTTCGTATGTCCTCCTCTCTTTAAGTGTCGCATTTTTCACCTCTGGCGGCGATCTTGCTCAACTTCAACTTCAACTCCTTCTCTGACTAACCTGTGCGCGCAGAGCGTCCGTATGTTTCTCCAGACTATCCAGGTTCATTTCAATAGCCTCCAAGACCGCCTTTTGAAACTTCGGACTTTCCGTAACGCTAATGGAAGGACGCACTGCGCTTGAAATTAGCAAAGCTATCTCCGGAAAGGAAGGGGTAAAGAGAAGAAAGAGAGAAAGAGAGAACGAGAGAAAGCGTTCGTCATTTCAATGCTACAGCGGCCCTACATTGAGACAAAAGATCCCACAAGCGGTCGAGATACTTTAGAATTTCGTCTACAACGCTGTCGTTACACATCAACGACTTGTCAACCTTGACAGATTGCAAATATATGTCAATAGCGTTCTTCAGCCGAACATAGTGGTCTCGAAGCTTGCTGAGCGTCTTTTCTGCTTCGTAGCCGGGGAGGACGTGCAATTCGGGACGATTTCTGTAGGGGTCATCGAAGAACTGAAACTTTTCGAGACAATGATCGGAGTCGATCCTTAGATTTTTGGTACTGGCGCTTTTGCCCATGGTGGAGAGGTCGTCTATCGGTGACCGCCCAAGAAGGATCTCTTGGCCTTCTGCACGCTTGATACTCGAATGCATGGGCTTTGGAAGTTCATTGTGTATTATATATGCATTTGCAGTTTTAGTATATATCCTGCGGTAGATGATTCAGTTGGCCAACATAGAATGTCTGGTAGATGCATTAGTCGGCAGGAATCAAAACCTCTTTGTTCTTATTCCTTTTCAAAAGCTGACCTTCATGCTGATCATGACCCCGGGAATCTTTTCTCACCGTCTTTACTCTTCCGCCTACAAGCCTGATTGTCTGCTGCGTTTTATAGACGGTACCTCTTTAGCCTGCCTTCGCACGTTGTCTATGGGAACCTTCATCTGTGCCAAATCGTGCCACGATATGTCAGTATGTCATCTCTATATTCTCTTCTCTTTGAACTGATCAAAAGACGGAGAAATCTAGAATAGTTCACGGTATAGTTGTAAGGTGATCCGTCCTGCATGCACATCCTCACGATCAGTCACCAATGCCGTTTCTTGCATGACGCCAGATATTTGTCAATAACCAATCACTCTTGACGTCTACAAATGCCGTAGGTATTCTTGGATCAAGTTTCTGATGGATGAACAGGCTGCGCCGCACTTCGCCCTTCGCCCTTCGCATATGATGGCTTCACAATATACAATATTGGCATGAGTGGTGTAGCATTGCCCAGGGTGAAAGGCCATTATAGATGGCTGCGCCACAAATGTATCAAGGGATTATTCATTGTATGCATATAATTAAGTGAAGCTGAACTTGAGGATTCTACTCGATTCTATGTTCATATTCCGCCGCGGCTGATCCACTGGACTAGGTCAACAGATCAACAGGTACAGTAGCAAACCCACGCAATGAAATAATATGCATCGCTGGCACTCCCAAATAGTGAACTCTTCCGAGCACAACATACTCTCAGCAACTCGGCCAGTCTTTGGCGTCTAGCCGTTCTGTTTCGAGCTGATCCTGGTTTGTTATTACAGATCTTTCCTCAGTCCACTTCCTCATCTTGTCCGTGTGCTCCTTCATCATCATTAATTTGTCTTTCATACAGCCCAAATTTGCCACCTTTAAATCTTCCTCCATGTCTGAGAAGTTATGACGATAAGAGACTGTATTAGCGTTAGCCAACGTGGCCGTAAAGCAAGAGACAAAACTTTGAACGTAGCACCACACTCTCACAAATTGACCACTTCACCATGGACAGATACCTGTCCACTTCCTTCACGTCGTAGTCGTCCGTCGCCCAGGTCTTTTCCCCCATTGGAGAACCCAAATATGCATCAATGACATATTTTAATCTCAAGAAGAAGAGTGTATTCTGTTTGAGCAGCTTTTCGGACTCGGGCATCGGTACCACTGCCAGGCAGTCACCGATGGACTCATGCATTTTCCAGAAGTCCACTTCGCAGGAGAGGACATTTTGTCGCATTCTTTCTAGACTGCGCAATTGGGGTGGCCAGTTACCGTAGCCTAGAGATGTAAACTCCTTTATTATATCCTTGTAGTATCCGAGTCCCTTGTTAAGGGGGCCTGCCATGCTGAACGGCTGTTTGTATGTCGCTGCTTTGGAGAGTGCCAGGGTTCATGCAGTTTTCTCTTGTGTGATCTATGTACGCAGGGATAGATTCAATTTTGGAACTTACGTAGAAATTTATAAAGATCACCACAGATACGATTCCTTCTTTGACGTAGACTATCGCTGCGTGATTCAATGTAGAATCCGGTTTGTTTGACCCTTCATTGTCCGTGGTAGACTGCTTGCCAGCTATGGTGACTGTGCAAGACCAAAAAGCGCATCATCCATGCTCTCAAACAACTGAGCTTCCTCTGAATCCAATGCAGTCTCATATGATTTGTCGGGCGTCCGGTTTCTCACATCATACTACCGTCCCAGGGCGGCTCATGATTCCTTGACATGCTTGGAATGCAGTTCAGGAAAGTCGACAAATCCGCGCGTAGACTATTCAGGATGCCAAAGCTATTGAGGTTAAATGATTGGGGCACGCTGTCAAGTAAGCACAGTATTGAAAATGCACTGTCCCGTTAGTCGTGCAGGGAGTGAGTCAAGATGACTTGGGAGTGTCTATGTCCAAAAGTCTCAGCATGCTCCAACGAACTTCTAAACACACAGCCTTCCTCAAAGGGACAGTGCAATGAGTGTAATGTATAAATTAAAATGTTCTCCTAGCTACCGTATACCATACTGCTAGCTAACTGGGCGAGTGAAAGGCGGGCCAAAAAAGCCGCGTTAAGCCTTCTGAATTCTGATATTGTAAGAATCTTTTAGGAAAGCAACTACTCTCACCATTTTATCGCCCTTCATGATTGAATCAGCCTCTTTAAGAAGACGTTTTGACTCATTCACGTCGTTCTCGTCCCGTGGGGGAAACGTCTCTTCAACTGAAATATACTTAGTAACGCGGCCTTAACAACAAGGACATTATACCCTAGTTTTTGGGAGTACTTGCGGCGATCCAAAACACCCTTCAATTTTTCGAAAACATCGATCAGAGCAACTACCTTGAGCTTATCAGGCTCCATGTAATGGACTTTGGTGATCGAGCGATGCAAATAGTTATGGCAGGCATTCGAATACACCTTAACTGTATCATGCACTGCTATGAACTCGCCATTTAATTCATTGTTGACATGTTTTCGGCGATCCTTTATGTTCTTGGCCATCCTCTCGACGGGTTGGACGCAACCGATGACAGCGTCGTCAAGCTTGCCTCGCTGTACTATTTGGAGATAGCCGGACATGATTAAAAGTTTCTTATGGACAAAATGGTACTTTATCTTTGCGAAAAATAATATCTTGGCGAACCAAATTTGGGGTGTCGCTTGGGCATTATATATATATTCTGTAACAAACGACCTGAAGCAGACTGGCCAAGAGTAGGTTTCAACTGACCACAACGTGATTCAAGATAAGTCGTGTCTTGCAAAGTCTGACAACTGAGATATAAAGCTCGCAAGGACCATAATGGCCGTTGAATCCGACGATCAGGTTTGCATTTCGCTGCTGCGGCATTCACGTCGTGCTTGATAGTGACAGGGAAGGGGGGGTTTAAATAGTTAATTATAGACTCTGCTATTCGTTGCTGAAGTCAGCCAAAGGGGCTACGAACGCCGCCGTTGTTATTACGGAACAAGCGACCAAGATAAATCTGCTCCTCTCCAACGGAGACGGGAGAGCGAAGAACCTGCGACGCCAGACTGGAACTGAGAGTCAGTTGACGACACTTTGGGTATTTCGTGCAGATAAATCCTGGATGAGTAGCAGCACGGCATGAATGTAGCCGGCATCTCTTGCATTGTATTATGTACCGCTGAATTCATAATAAACTGTGGAGGTATAATATAGATTCTTTGCAAACGTCAGTTCTCAAACCGATATCAGCACAAACGCGACATTTCTCGCCGGGAAATCCTCAAAGAGCAGCTTTCCTCAGTAAGCGGGCTCCGTTCGCCTGTGTCTGCGCCAACATCTCCGATTCGGCTCAAGCGCGAATGCGATTTGATATATTTTATACGAAGTCTCTTGCCCTGCACCCGCATAGGAAAGACATCGCGCATGAAAAGAATCTGAACTGCATCGCAAGTCCACCCATCGTAGCTCAAGTGCTCGTACTCCGTAGCACTCCGCAGTTATTGGGGCATAACTATCCCCTACACCCTTTATCTGGTCCTCTGTGCGAATAGTTCGGTGACTGCGAGCTTGAACAATGTTAGCACGGTGGTCTCCGAGGAAGGAGATCCTTGCCAAGAGTTCTTTTCAGGGCCCATGCGTTTCTAAAAGCGAAATACAGTGTCAAGGCTGTTGTGTATGGAATGCACAAGTGCTTCATCCATCGCGTGTTCTGTGTCAAATGAGCAACAGAACATATAGTTATATATCCACTCGGGCTTTAAGTCGGGTCTCTCCTGGTCTGTCTTGAAATGGTCTTGTATCTTTGGGAGCCGATTCTTCGTATCGTTCGGTACTTCTTGGTCGGCCTTGACGAAGAGCCCCAGTTCGTCTATCTCTTTGGGCAGTTCGATAAAAAACTGAAGTTTCTTCCATAAATGGTCTATTTGGGCGGTTTTAGGGTTCATTTGGACATTATATGTTTATTTCTGTAGAAGACCATTCATTATCCAAGATGGACAGATTCACAAACCGTAGTTCCCCCCTTCCCCGGGGGACTTGATTCACACCTATTGTCCCAATATCGAAGCAGATCTTTGACTTCGAAATCAGTAGTAACTTCCCTTTGAGATGCCTCTTGATAACCCAGTAGTAAGAAACATGGCTGATTGTTAGCCATAGTTCGCCTCCACCCCCCCCCTTTTCATACAAACAAATCCTTGACCACATAATCAATGTAGTGCTCCATACCATTGCCTCTCTTTGGAGATTCAGCAAAGAAAGACAAATGACGCTCAACGACAGGAAGCCTCCATGCGAATCGACCAACTTATTCACGGTTGCCGCAAGTTGATGATCGTTGTGTGGCGGAAAGAAGCATTATATCGGCTGAGGTGGCTTGCTTCAGCGGAACAGGGTTCAAGTACCGGCGGCCTTTGTTACTTGCTACCAAGGACTTAGTAGCTTTGTTCTGTGTAGCAGTGCATGTTTTTCTCTGCCGTAAGGGAGAAGGGACGTCACAGGACGCGATACAAGCTAGGCACCTCCAGCCATCCACCTCAGTATAATGTGCAGGAAAACCTTTGCATTGAATTTCCTATATAACGGCTGTTAAAGAATTTTCTTGGAGCATAATACTGTGCTGTATTACCAGTAACTGAATCTTTATTCATAACAAAGATCTTTGCATGAAGATAGATTACTGTTTGGATACGTGGGCTGCCAAGGGCACGGCACCTGTTGATCCTGTCACGATTCTGTGAGACATTCGCGATGCGGGACTTATAATACGCATTGCGCGGTATTTCCAACTCCCATATGTACCAAAGAAGAGTCGAACAACTGTTCATAAATGAGGATATGTCTAATGAGAGACGTGTATATGATCTCTTGAGCAGCCAAGAATTCTCTTCTTCATAGAACCAGAGTTTCAAGACCGTGCGCGCCGTGACTCGAGCGATCCCAATAATATACAACAATATAATGAGTGAAACACATCATGACGGGGCCCATGCCTTTGGTTGCCCACTTCAACATGATCGAAAAATACAAGCACAAAACGCCAAATAGGTCTCAGTCTGATCATGCCAAAAGAGCCAACTCTCCACAACATTTTCCCATGCCATAACGCCGAAGTTCCAAGCAGCAGTTTGTGTGTTGTTTTTTAATATGCTACATAACATATACAATTCATGCTAGACTCAAGGGTTTCCAGAATCGCCTCGTTGGAGGAGCGGTCGTTGGTCGTAGGAGACATCAGCTCTTTCGGGACGTCTCTGTCGTCCTGAAGCGTGTCTCTCTTCATTGGATACGGCGCATTCGTCTTGATCGTTTCTGCTGTAGTAAAAGTACTGACCAAAAACAACCAGATCCATAATGAGAGTAACCAGAGCACCTGCTAACCAGCTCAGGTTGACAAGAATGTATTTCCCGTAGATGCGGCCTGCTTCTCCTGGTGTGCATTTGTGGTGCTTGCAGTGAGGCTCATATGCGAAAATAGACAAAACGTACGTCACATTTCCGAGGCAGGCAAATATGAAGAACAGCATGCTCAACCCTTCAGTTGTCTTCCGGCGGTAGTTGAGGATGAGCTGCGGCACTCGAGAGGCAATGTAAAAGACAGCGCAGAGGTAGCCGAAGAATTGTCCCCATGTGCTAAACTCAAGCGCATCCTCTCCGCCTGCCGGGCGTTCCTTTTCGCCACCTGTCGCATGTTGCCCAAGGAACCACCCCAAAACGCCAGCAGTGCAGACCATGAAGACGATAGCCGCATTCCATACCACGGTTTGCAACACGCTGGGAGGGGGCGGCGGAGGCTCAGTGTGTGACATGTGAGGTACGGCTGGTGATAGGCCCGTCCAGTCAGATCCCCGCCGTTCATGATGATCCGTGTCACCCAATAAAGCTGTATGTTCGTTTGCGTTACCGTTGCCGTTGCCGTTGCCGTTGGGCTTGGTTGTCGGCGTGGTGGGTTCGTCGCGCAAAGTGAAACCTCGATAGTAAAAGCACTGTCCAAGAAGAACGATATCGGCTAAAGTATAATAGACGGCGAGAATAATCTAATGTGTTGGAAATTAGCCAATGTGTTATGCGGGTGCAGGTCGAGAGGCGGGCGTGATTACCATGGTGGGCAGGACTCCTTGGAGAACTGCGCCGGCAATATTGAAAACATCACCAATCAACCACACGATGATGAACTGGATGGACAATGCTTCGGCCGAGCTTGATCTCCAATTTGCAATCAGCTGTGGTGTGAAGACAATGACTGTGTCATGGTTAGCTGCAAATGCGTCTTGGAATGGCTGCACTATGCTACATGGCTTCACATACCCCAACAGGCAATAGAGATGGACCTAAGCAGAGAACAACGGAGTCAGCAATTTGTACGTCATTGAATAAAGACCGACGAGTGCATCTGCATCTGCCTGCAGATGCAGACGGTTATGCAGAGTGAGCTGCTTTTCCCATCCATGCTGCCGCGATGCAGTGACAGCATGGGGCGGGCCACCGGAAGCGTTCCCCGAGCGGCATGCGCTGCCAACACCGAGTGCGAAGATGTTTCAAGTTCAAGATGGAGTGGAAGATGCTTCAGATACTCACCCACAGATCCCCGAAATGGCCTCGACATCGAGGTGCAAATTTGCCAGCGGAGGAGCCATTGCGACAGTTCGTCCACCAGATCAAGGTGCGAAATGCAAGGATCCGTTCAAGGTTCAAGGGGTGGCTCGGCCGAGATGGATATCGCAGGGGCGAGCACGCTCAGACGAGCAGAGCCAGACGAAGAAGAAAACCTGTAGTATCCCGAATCTCCTGCTCTCCATTCGGTTCCGGGTTCAACTAGACGACATGAAAATGCATCAAGAACGAAAGAGAAGAGAAAAAGAGAAAGAAGGTGATGGAATAAGAAAGTTCACGGGGGGTGCCGAGGCGAGTGTGAGGCGAGTGTGAGGCGACGACAATCGAGATTGAGAAACAGATTTTTTTCCATGTCTGTCTTGTCTGGGCGCCACCATTGGAACCAGGCGTCCAGCCAAGATTTGCATGGAGGGGCGGCCGTCTTGCTCTCATCAGCCTGCTACACCCCACTAAAGCAGACTAGCAAACCTGGCAAGCGGGAGACAAATTACGTGACACTGAGCAGCGTGGTTGGGTTATCCATAACGGGCCACGTAAATTGTCACACTCGCTTCGGGCGAACCAGGTAGGGGCTGAACGGCGCTCACTAGACCTGTAATTAGTGCTTAACCTGTGCTCGAGCTAACAGGAAGCATCAGAGCTGGGGAAACAACTAGCGACTGGTTTTGGTGGCATTTGCGTCATGCTGGTGCATCGTTGCCCAAAGCCGGCCTGCGGGTGGCGGCTAATGGTGGGTGACAGTGGAGGTGGCTGCTAAAACCGGGTTGCACTGACCGCTAACCCCGCTGCAGCACGGGTTTCGCCGGTACTTTGACGATACTCCACCAGCGAGAGCGCTGTTATCGACCGGCTTCTGTTGACTCAAATAGTCCATTGGCTGTGTATCGCAAAGACGAGTGGGCAGATCTGCGCCGAGATTTTTTTGGGGGATATGTTTACTCCCTCTCTCTCTCTCTCTAAATAACTAATCTCTCTCAGCCCAAACCAGTGGGAAGACAATCAACCAATCACGGAAGCCGACTCGATGGGCCACAAGTTCTCCGACAGTCATAGTAGTCTGTCATCCTATTCATCATGGAGATCTAGATCACACTCGAGAATTTCGTCTGTAACGACTCTTAGCGGGATTCACAGTAGTCGCCAATCCGTGGCGGACCTACCATTGCTTGAAACCACAATGGGCTCCTGCAGTGAATCATACCAGGCGAACCCATCAAGGAGGAGGACACCAGGGTCTCACTCACTATCTCATAACGATACGAAGGTTCCGAAGAGGACAGGAAGTCCGTCAGATGCCGTTTTGAAAATGAAGGGCTCGTCGAAACCCCAGATCATGGATGCTCCTACTAGGTTCGTGGCAGACTTTTTTCCTACTTTACGTTTCTTATTACGTGTGATGCATTTTCCCTTTTTCCTTTTTATTTCCATAGCTGGGGTTGCATTCGTATAACGCCTTAAATGAGGGGTGCACAATGCTACCGACACTGGGCAATTACTGACTGAAGTCATCTGGAATGGAATTGAAGAAGCCAACTCTTAATGTCGGTTTGTTGTGGCTGGCGGTACTTGGTCTGAAGTCTGTTGGGAAATGCCGTGGCCCCATGATGAATCACCCGTGGGGAGTTATGGACTGTTAATTCTTTTGGTCTACGTGGACGAGTTAGCACAATACCGGACGGTTATTGACTATGTCCACTCGATGGAATCAGTTTCCGCAGTTGGGAAGCGATTCTGAATCCTGACTGCATTCGGTTCTTCACCAAGTGGCTCAGCTCATTCGATTCTATAAATTCTCCGGAATTCCAGCTGGACCCAAGTTCTCTCTACACATCAGGCCAAGTTTGATAGAGCATCTGCGTCTGCATCTGCATCTGTCATTGCAAAGTTGCATCTTCAAGCCTTGTACCAAACTTCTCTTTGGTCTTTTCCTGCCTGCTGAATTAACTTGCACATAATCTGCCAAGCTATCTATTTGACTAACCGCTCCCGCTTAGCGAGCGTTCTCCCAGGCAATCTAAATTCACCGTTTCCTCCAAGTCACACAAAAGGGCTACTTCCGCCCCAGACTTTTCCCGCGTGGCCAACTATAAATCATCCCGACGACTCCACTCTGTATTACCACCCCCGAGCGAAGTCATGGCAGTCGACGAGAAAGGCAACCCTCAGATTGTGACTCGAGGTAAGAACAGAGATGGAGGAGACTCGGACCAAGACGACTACACCGAATCCGAGATCAATAACAGCATAACCAAGCATCAGAATGAGACTCAAAGTATCTCTGCTCCAAGACCAATGCGAGCTCTGTCTTCTTCAGCATTTACAACTGCTTCCCTTGGGTATGGTCAGAAGTCGGCCCAACAACCATCCACCATCACGATTCCTCTGGATGAGGACGATGAGGAACAGCCTGTGTGCATGTTTGTTGACGACTGTGACACTGGATCGCAGCTTCGAAAAGCAATTTCCCACCTGTTCGGACGCAACAAAACTTGCACTCTAAAGATACCTAAGATGGTGTGGGTATATTACTGCCGAAAGCATTATCAGAGAGTTCGCTACCGCAACGCTCGCACCTATCCTGTCACTCAGATGGAACTGGTTGAGACACAGATTGAACGTCTCAAGGCTTGGAGTGATCAAAATCAGGCCAGAGGAAAGGGAGCATACATTAAGTCATGGACCTTGTCGCTTCGGAAGCGAGAAGAGAAACGACTTCAGGGAAACAAGGGAGGTAATGAAGAAGACGATGACCCAGCAACTCTCGGAGCCAGCCAAATCCCTCCATGGATCATTGACGAGCTTGGAGAGGGTCTTGACACGACTCGCATGTTTGCTATTGCTACTCGCCTTCGAGAGGATATTGAGAACGGCTCACTGGCCCAGGTTCCCGAGATTGAGTTTCTGCCTGACATTGTGGATGATGACAGCGGAAAGGACACTGGCAAACCTGCCCGACCTCGACGACAGACCAGCTCCATTAGCATGACCAAGACACCGAAGAGAAAAGCACCCGACTTTGCTGTCATGACTCGACAGAGCCCCATATACAACGGTGGCATGGGATATGGTGGCCACTTTCCTGATGATGTGGATGGCATCGTGAGCCCTTCAGGCAACAAACGTCCTCGCACTGCGCGAGCTGCCACTTTCCCGCATCACCACCAATCGTCGGACATGCAGGGATCGTCGTACATGCAGGGATCGTCGTACATTTTTGGGCCGCCGCATCCTTCTTACGTTACATCTTCCTCTCCTTACGGACCCGGAATGCATCCGCCGCGCGCACAGAATGTTGTGCCCAAGATGCAGCCATTGGAGTATAATCATCATGCATACTCTCATAGCCCCTCCACCGGACACCATGGTCAACATATGTATGGTACTCTGTCTGGTCATGCTCGCATGACGTCTTATCAGGGTCCTCATCGAGGAGAATATTCTCACGCGGATCACTATCCGTATCACGTTCCTGGCTATGGGCAGCAGCAGCACCCACAACACTTTCAATACGCTAGTAGTAGTCGTGGCGGTCCCAACTCACCACCAACATTGCCGTCCATCTCTACTCAGATGCAAGCCAATGGCTCAGGATATGGCCGCCCTGAGGCCAATCGAAGTACCGCCGGCGTGAGATCTCATTCTCGCGGCGGCCCTTCCCGCCCCATGCACCAGAGATCTGCCAGTGCCTACACCCCCGGAAGCAGATACACCTCCATGGTCGGCAGACCATCCAGCTCTGGCACTGGTACTCCTGTTGAGCATGTGAGGTATGAAGAACATCCCCGAGGATCTCCAGCGTCCTGCGATGCCGGACGTCAAGGTCCTCCTCCTGCCTATGGCAGACACGAATGGACCGCGGAGTATGGCCATCCCACATCTGCACCCAGGCACCAGCAGCATTCTTATGGCCATGGGCAGAACTACGGCCCTGCTCCCCAGATGGGAGTGAACGCTGCTGCTCATATCCCTGGCAACAACAGTAGCAGCACGGCGGCGTATTCTGAGCCAACGGCATCATTGGAATGCCGATCCGCATAGTGCTTTTATGACAAAAGTCTGTTTGTTGGCTTTTTGTCCATCAAGTCGACAGTGCCTATTTTATATTTCATATTTGCTCTCTTTTGTATAAAAGCTTATGATGGCCGATTTTCATTTCATGTCATGTCTTTCTTTGATTTATTTGTGGAGCAAACATGTGTTGTTGATTTTTTTTTTTTTTCGTGTTACACTTGACTATTGCCACGGGAGGCTTGCACCCGCAGCGGCATGCCATGCCCCATATGCCTAAGATCACTGTTTGTGTTTTACTCTGGCAGGGACGTTTATTTTGCGCAATGTGCTTTTGATGGGTATTGCGCTCTACGCAAGTGTACCAGACACGAATGGTTACGACTGCTTTCGGCGACGGCAACTAGACATGGGTGTTAAGGATTGGTAGTGCCAGGTATAAAATGGTGCGGAAAGGATGGATCGATCAGTCCAGGTGGACACGACATTGACGATAGGCTTCGTGGAGGTGGGGAGGGGGAGGGAAAGTGGAGGGAAAGGGGCAGAGTCTACGGAGTAAATGACATGCGAAACTTGCTACGGTTACTTGTAGGTAGGGACCTAATTAATGTATTCGATATTTCATTTCATCAAGCCACCAGCCCGGCGGCCCTTGCGAGTGGAAGAATATGTGAGTGAGTGTCCAGTCTAGACTTGTAGCGGGGATATTTGCATCTCGGTAAATCCTCATGCGTCTCTCTATCCAAAACGCCCACACTGGAACGCAACGCAACGCAACGGCCGTCTATTGTCTATTATCCACAGCCTAGTGCTCCGTAGTAACCACTAAGCGAAAGTATCGTATTCTACGGAGTACTGTATTGTAATGTACGACAACGCAGCACTCCCTGCTCAGAATCGTGATGGCCCGAAGCAGTTTCGCAACTAACACCACCAGCGGCACCCAATCACGCCACCCATCTGCCCCCTTCACGCACCGCGCATCATCTACTCACGAAACATGACGCCCCCACCATCCCACTCCTCCAACTCACCCACATTCGCCCTACACACCTCCCTGAATCCGTACTTGGGGTAAAACCGCTCCACGCTCCTCAGGCCAATCAGGTAGGACGCCGCGCCCGTGCTGTCCACCTTGCCGAGGCCCTCCTGGAGGAGCGTCTCGCCCAGCCGCCGGCCCTGATACACGGGGTGCACGGAGAGCGTGGACAGATACCACGCCTGCTCGCGGCGTGGGGTGGTCAGGAACCGCGGCTCTACGGCGTGTATGGTCCGGACGAACACGTCGATGGAGTCGGGCGAGATGGGAGACCGCAGCCGCGCGAGGAGGCTTCTCGCGGAGATGTAGGCTCGGACGAGGGGCGCGAACCAGCCGTCTGTTTTTTTGCTCCCGAGAGACATTAGCATAGTTCGTGGGTTGCTCCAACCAGCGACAAAAAAAAATGAATTTATTTTTTTAAACTTAGATTTGAATGGCTCACTTTGACTTGTTTTCTACGGGCGGCGAACAAGCAGGCAGCACAGCATAGCACAGCACCAAGGGAGCAGACTTACAAGGCGAGATCCAGCGCTCCCAGAAACTCAAGTCGCCCTTTGGCCGCAGCCACCACGTGAAGCCCACGGGCACGTCCAACGTCTCGTCCACCAGCACCGTCAGGCGCCACCCCAGCGTCCAGTAGCGCCTCTGGAAGTGCCGGTACAGGAAGGCTTGTACATCGCGCGGGTGCTGCCGGCGCGTCGGGAACATGATGTCCAGCATGCGGTCGTGGCCGAAGGTCGACAGGTAGAGGTTCGTCACGGAGGCGAGGTCTGTGGGGGAGCCGGGCCGCAGGGCGTACCCAGGCGGGAGGTGTGTGGCGGTCATTTCCGAGAACCGGGCTGGTGGGTGTAGCTAATGGAATGGAATGGAATGGAAAGGGTTGCAAATGGTTAACAATGTAGGCGGGATCAATGGTATGCACGGAGCTTCCAATAATGGCAGATGGGCATGACCATGGATGGGCATGGGAATTGGAAGGCGTATCAACAGGTAGGGCAGATAGACGGTAACTACTCCGTCCGTGCTCTGTAGACGGTCTGGGACTCTAGATGCAGTAGACAAATGACACTATGGAACAAGAAAGAAAGAAAGAAAGAAAGAAAGAATGAAAGAATGAAAGAATGAAAGAAAGGGTAGCAGCGCCTCCATCATATGCATATTGTGTACTCCGTAAACGTGGCCAAGAAGCTAATTCTGTCGACGCTTACTCACATCACTCCTCCGGTGACCACCGAGAACTACGGAGTCACTAGTCAATGACTGTCGTGCCATAGCTGGACATCTCTTACCAGTTTGGTGGTGACGGTCCGTCCTGGCTGGTCGAGGTAGGTTAGGCAGGTACTCCGTAGTTAGTTAGGCAGTCAGTTAGTTTGAGGTCCTTGCTGCCTCCTGTCCCCGCAGTGCTTCCAATTGGCCAATCACAAAGCAGGATCTTACCCCATTTGGATGAGTGAACCCCAGACATGTTTGCCCGAATGAGTCAACATTGCCATTTGATGAATGACAGCTACTCCCTCCATGTTGCCAGCCGCTTGGGGGAGGAACATTGTAAAAGTGCGGCTTCGGGTGCATCTTTACGATACAGCACCGTAAATTTCTGAATAGGCTGTTGCTATTCTTTCATTCTTTCATTCTTTGCTTTTTTTTAAATCTTTTTTTTTAGAGCCCAGCTAATATATATATCAAGTTCAAGCAGGAAAAGTAAGTCATCGCTCGCTTACCGTCATTTATACATCTACTATCTGTCTGGGGATGTATGTGGTTGAACGTCAGCACTGGCCCGATACCGGCGGCCTGGCCACTTGGCACAACCTTGTATTCGCATCGCAGCTTGCTATGAGCCATGACGTGCCGTAAAAGCCGGCCCCTTTTTCAAAATTCACCAGAGAAAAAAATTTGTAGTCATTGTGCGCTGAGAATCGAACTCATCCCGAAGAAAAGCAAGGCTCTATCTCTAGCATGAATGCTCTCCCCGCAAATTTAACCCCTCCCAAACCTTGCCAGGTACAGTCGTACGCAATAACATTACGCACTCTCGGCTCTAGGCCTGCGTGCAACCCATGCTAGATCCAGCTGGAAGCTACGATAATCGGCTACGGTACCACGAATGCCCGGGCTGCAACTGCCGGCTTCGTTGTATATGGACGTAAATGCCTGTGACGTGGGAGGTGCTGAGCCAACTGTAGGCGGCGACGACAACGACAACGGTTGCTGTATCCGCACCACATCATCAGCCAGCAAGGAAATAGGCAACTTGGGCCATGTGATTCTGATTGCGTTTGCGGTCAAATGAGTTGGTGGGTC